>APFE031065384.1:73003-128673 GCA_000404065.3 Pinus taeda
TATATATGTTATATTTTCCTATTTATTATGGTACAAATTGTTTGTATTATCTTTTACATGTTTCACAAGTGTCTATCCAACACGTAATTAGCTAATGCATCTATTAATGTATTCATGCATCTAGGAATATGATGATATGTAATATGATCAAAATGCCTTTCCAATAGATGGATACAAAGATACATTTGTAATATTTGAGGGTTCCTAACAGAATATTGCCCATTGAGTTGAAGGACGACAAGCTGTGAATCCAGGTTGACAACCAATTCTCTGATGCCCAAAGCGATGGCTTCTAATAACAGTTTTATGACCACATTGTATTCAACAATGTTGTTGGTTGTATGACCCAGGCATATACCTTGAAGGTCAATCAACTCACCTTCGGGTTGTAGATAGCCCATGCCATGGATGATAGGTTCCGGGTACTTCGACAAGCACCATCGGCAAAACCGACATGAGGAGTTGCAAACATCTGCAAAGCAAGAAGAGCATAGTAAATAGGAGGGTTGTTTGAAAATTTTCACACAAAATCACACTGTACAAAAATGAATCACACACTAATGTACAAAAGTAACCATGTAAGATGATCTAAGCATAGTACTTTTTGAGAGAGTCCATGCTGGGACTCGGGTAATCAATCAACATAGATGAACACTATATTTTTACCATTGTCATGACGAGTAAGCATCGACTCAGCCAAATAATAGAGTAGAACTCGTATAAGGCTTTGCCACTATGCCCCCTATGCGAGGGAGGGTTACGAGTCAGAGGACAATCGATGAAAACTTAGGTAGGGTGAAAAATCCTGAATCCATGAAGGGATAAAGGTGCCCTCAGTTAAAAGATCTTGATTATGTCAGGATAAACTAACACATCCATAGGAAATGAGGAAGAGGACTCTTTGAAAGCGGTAGACATAACCGCCGGGCGAGGTAGGATTGAGGAGCAATGATGGGTATTGATCCATGGTGGTTCCTCGAGAGACATGATTTCCATGATATCTTCATCAACAAGGAAGGTCTTGGCTAAGGGATCGGAATATTCCAAAGTGCCAAGCTAGGGGGATTGAGAATACATATTGAGAGAGGTTTTTGAGATATGAGAATCAAAGGATGCAGAGCTCGCAGCCGAAACAATTTCCACATAATTGACTTCGGCGGGACTAAGTGCATGACGGCATCCCAAGCATCAACCAAATCTAGTGCAGGTACGACCCAGGGATCAGATTTGACTGAGATCATGTTGACGGAGGCAAAATGAGGAGGTGGGAGTGGAAAAATCTCCATTAAGGAAGAATCTTTAAAGATACCTGCCCCCACACTCTCAAAGGGAGCACTAGAGTGCTTGACATATAGAACATTTCCATCAGACAAGGAAGAGGCAAAGAAAGACAGCTGATCAATGGTGACAATCCTCCCTTGATGGGGAAAACGGATCACACAAAACAAATAGGAGGCCATGACATGCATGGCATGGGTCCAACTTTGGCTGAGTAGAAGATTATAATTGAGATTGGCGTCAACAATATCTACTTCAACTTGCACTATCTTGCCTTCCAGGGTGATGGCAAGGTTGGGTAAGACATCGACGGGTCGCGAATCGCGCCCATCAAAAGCTTCCAATTTGTTCGAAAACTGGTTTAGGGTAGGGGAACCAATAGCCTTCCATCATGCAGTTGACATGACGCAGGTAGAAGCACCTTCATCAATGACAGTGTGATGGATGGTCTTTTCATTAATGATTACCTGAATAAGAAAGGCAATCTAATGAGGGGTCTCGGAACATGGTTCCCTATATCGAAACAAATCAAATTAGAATTAGTGGGATTGCCCCCGATAACTGACAACAAAGATTTCCGCTGTGATGGGCAGTTTTGGAGTACCTCAAGAGTCGACATGGTTGATGGGGACTGAGCCAAATCTTCAACAATATTGTAAGGTTAAGCGGCTCGGGCGTTGGGATTATATGAGGATTTCCATAGCACACCACGAGAGGGTGGTCGTGGAGCGGAATAAATGCTAGGGTGCTTGATTTGCAGAGGGCTGGAACTCAGGGTAGAAGAAGAAGGTGGAGCTTGTTTTTCTTTCCTTGTTGTGGGGGCAGGAGTTTAATAATCTTTCAATCGGGTAGCCACATTAATGGGCGTGCTCATCATGAACACTTGAGATCTAGATGAAGCGGATCAGGACTAATCTACCATTTGAGTCTATTGAGATGGAAAAGGCTCTTTGAGGACAACAGGGGTCCCTTTGAGCAAACAAATAACTTCGGATCATCATGGACAATCCTTAGTATAGTGATCCTCCTCATAGATGAGGCAGGGATACTTAGGTTTCCGTTGCGATGATTCACCGGCAGACAATTTGGGAGGACCCCTATTTTGGGGCATCAGCTTTAGCTTTTCCTTTGCCTTTCTTTTCTCCTTTCGAGGATTTGTCCACTGCGATAGATTGGACAACGTTGACCTCTAAGGTTCTATCAGGGCCTGGAGGGTTTTGAGATGAACTGTTGGGAGTAGTATTTGAGACCGACTTCTGTTTGAAAGTAGTTTTGGCAGGGGCTTGGGATATTGAACCAATAACTCCATCAATGGGAGGAATAGTGGGTGACTTCGATGTCATGGGATCAGATGATGGCCGCAGAGCATCAAGTAACAACTCGTATAAAGTGCTAGACTAAGAGTAGACTAGGTCCAAGTACTGGGCACAGGCGATGGCTTGCTCTTCAGTGACGCATCCACCCATGGCTATATTGCGAGCAATTGAGACTATGAACAATTTGGTAAACCATTCAGTAAGGAACTGTTCAGCTATCGCGAACTTGATCAGTCGACGTCTACGTCTCCATTCATGGATATGATCAGATATGTGTGTCGTAGTGTCTTGCTTAAGTGATGTGAGCAGAAAGGTAACCGTTTCATAATGAACCAACAATTGAAAATGCGTGAGAAAGGCCATGGCTAATGAATTAAAGTCATGAAAAGTACTTCGAGGTAACTCGATGTACCATTTTGTTGCAGCACCCATGAGGGTTCATTGGAAAAGATGAATACGAATGGAATCGTCCACGTATGAGTTTGACGAGCACTAGAGGTGATATGTCATCACATGGGCCTGAGGATCTTCTTTAGATTTTCCATTGAACTTTAGGCAATCAGTTGGTATCTTGGATGGCACTGGAGGCTAGTACGGCGAATGAAGAATTAGATCATTCATAAGATGCGATATATCCGGCAACTCAATTGTATCCAAGAAAGGTAATTGAGTGTTAAAAGACATGGGAGGTCGATAGGCGGGCCCATAAGGAGAAGCCCATCCCTGCTGGTAAGTATTTTGACCCCAAAGTGGGGGATTTTGGCCATATGGCATCTGAGGCTGCCCCCATTGCGGATTACCTTGACCAAAGCGAGGATTTGGACCTTGAATACCTTGAAACTATCCATGCACAGGTTGCTAATAGGAAACGTATGGGTGAAAAGGCTGCTAAGCCTGTTAACCTTGGACATATGGGTATGGGACATTTTGTCTTGGAACATAAAGCTATTGGGCCTGTTGTCCCTGAACAAGAGGTTTCTGGACCTGTAGTCCTTGGGAATAAGGTTGATACGCTTGTTGCCCTTGGATGTAGGGGCTTTGTACCTAGTGCCCTTGGGGAGCAGGATTCTGAACGTGTTGGCCCTGGACAAGAGGATTTTGTGCCTGCTGCTTTAGGACTTGACCTTGAACCTATCCCTACAAGGGTTTCCCTTGTTGATAGGTATACAATGGTTGTTGCTGCCCAGGTTGGTTCTGCTGACCTTGCAGTTGCAAAATTTGTCCCTGGGTTTGTAGAGATTGGCCCTGCGAGGGTATGGATTGAGAGGTATGCAGAGCATATTGCATCTACTATTGCATGGCCTACTGCAACAGTTGAAAGGACTAAACTTGTGGTTGTTGCAGGTGACCTTGCTAAAGGATAATCTTCCCTTGTTGTTGCGTGGAAATCCCTTGTTGTAACAAAGGTTGCCTTTGCGGTAACAAAGGCTACCCTGGTTGTTGCAAAAGGTATCCTTGTTGTTGGAAGGGTTCCTAAACAGTGCCCGAGAAGTTACCGAACTGAATCTAGCCGTAGCCAGGCTGGATGTACTGCCTAGGTTGGAGGGTGTAAGGTTGATTAACCAATCCTTGAGAACCATATGGAATGTAAGGATTTTGGTATTTGACCTAAGCCATAGGGCTATTGATACTGAACATTGTTCGATCCAGACAGACCAGCAGGATTCTGGAACTGTTGGTACTAGACATTGCTTGATCCAGTAGGGTTAGTAGGGTTGTAAATCATACCAGAAGAGGGTTGGTTTATACCAAGCATGTGAGCTTATGAGATGCTCACATTAGTGGCACCTGACACCATAGAGACATTCAGATTATGTCCCCTAGGTGGTGGCACAAGCTGGCCACTGACTAAGGGGATAGAAGAACTGGCAGAGACAATCTTTGAAACTACTGATTGCGACTGATGCGTAACTAGGATCGATGGTACAAGAGTGTTTGGGATGGTGGGCCGCACTGAGACTGAAGTAACAACTGGTTGGGAGGTCATGTTCGTGACGAATGGACCTAATGTAGGCCTAATGCCTGATGCCCAAATAGAGTTATGGTAGAGTGATGAGGCGCTAGGTGTTCCTGAAACTAAGTGCTCTAAAGACACATAGCCGGGTGGCAAGCTGGCGGGAATACCTTCTGAATAAGGGAAACCCTCTGGAGGGAACTCCAACTGCAATTCATCCCCCTCAATAGTGTGTGGAGTTGAGACTTTGGACTCATCTAGAGAAGTGACTGGAGCATTGCCTTCGGGTTGCATGTCTAGAAACAAAAGACGATGAACATCCGAACGTGTACTGGGAGATAGTTCCAAAGGAACACCCGGTTGATCATATGGATTGTAAGGGTACTGTGGTGATATCTCAACAGCGTCAAACAGAGGGTTTGTAGGATAGATAACTAGTACAAGTTGACTGTCAGGGGTTAGTGAGTTCTCTGGAGTTTGAACGGGATTATCCAAAGATTCTGAGTCAAGACTAGCAGATGACCCTGAATCAAAAGTAGGTAGAGGACGAGATGATAATGGTTGAACACTCAAAACAACTGCGAGTTCAAAATTTTGGTCCTCAAATGGCTCTAATAATTCAAGAAACGGCTCCTCAGACAATCTTTTAGATGGAGGAGAGGAAGAGGAAATGGGTGAACCAGATGGTTTAGCCACGATGACCTTGTCTTAGTCGATAGAAGAAATAACTTCAAGGCTTTAAAATTTCCTTTTAGGAGAACTCACGATTTGGTCAAAAATCTAACAGGATGTTTTGGATCGTGGGAAATCAATTATTTAAGACGCATAACAAACTGATGTTCTTTCATTTTTTAAGAGTCAAGAAAGGAACAAAGATGACTCTATCACATTTGATTGGAAATGAGCTAGAAAGGACAAGTGCTCGGATGATCTTTTAAGTTTAATTGGTAAAAAATATCAAATGATTACTATGGGTGATCTAGGTAAACAAGATTACCAGGCAATCGTGAACTGCATAATACCTCCTGGCGAACCAAGAAGTATGAGCAGGCAATCTCCATGAATGTTGTGTTCGGTGTATCACGTTCGCAAGGCATTCGACTCAGCTTCATAAGGATAAAAGGATTGCAACCTATTGGGGTCTCCCATTATATACGCGATGGTATGGGGAGCACAAATCCATGCTAGTGTTGTATAATGCTGAAGCTAACGACAGTTGCTAGGTTTATAGACCCCGGAACACATCTCTAGCTTATACCTTCTAGATGTGATCATTAATGTCAAATGCGCCTTAGGTAAATTTAATTCATTTTAGAGTTGACATTGAGTTAAGTTTTAGTTTTTAGGTCTTAGCGATTCTACTTGAAAAACCTAAAATGCAACTAAATGGGACAAGACACTTTCAATTCGATGAAATGCCTACACTAGAGAGGGCAGAAACTACTCAATCAAATGCAAACAATCAAACAACTGAAAACGAAATGATTTTTCACTACTTCACTGTTTCAAAAAATAAACTAATGAAAAATGCATTCCAATTCCTAATTTCCTGACAAGAACTTATCTATTAGTCCTTTTGAAATGAAAAAAAAAAATCCTTCCTTTTCAAATGCTGATGCAATTCTAGTTTTTAAGAGATGTGAATCCTAATGATGCAACAAGCTAGAATTTCACACTTTCTCATGAAACAACGAAACAAACTTTTGCATACAATCTTTCAATGAAATTCTTTTCGAGACTATGAGCTCCTCAAGGAGATGAAAACATGAAAAGAGAAGTTCATTCAGATCGACAAAACACTGACTTTACCAAACACAAGACTGACAATGTAGTCTATTCCAGAAAAAGATGTTCAAACTAATAAAAAAAAAAATTTCAAGCTTGTGCAAAAAGAGGCCAAACTCGTAAGAGGGACCAAAAACTAATGCAAAGAGAAAACACACCCACAACCCGACTCGATGAGTCTACAAGTTATTGAATGGACGACTAGCTAGATGTCCTAGTGTCGTTGGCCACTCAATGACTCGATCAATCAAACAACAAGATGAAAAGCCTACAAGAAAGAAAAACCAAATGAAAATTAGTTTTCTAATCAGGGAGAAAATAGTCAAAAAGGCTCACAAGGTCAAAAACACAAGAGTAGAACACACTGCCCAAGATTGGGATCTAGCCCTAATATTCACTTACAGGGATCGGCGGGACTGCCTAACTGACAACAAGAGCCAGAGGTGGGTCGACATGATTTTTCCTCTACAATTCGCATTGATCAGAGTGACTATCAGCCAATTAAACTCGTTGTCTGAAGAAACTAAGAAAAAAAATCAAAACAGGGACCAGATCTACTACTATGCATTTTAGACTTAGGCTAGTAAGCAGGAGAAAATAAAAATAACAAAAGGGAAAACGTGAAACTAGCAAAGCTCTCACGAAATCATGAAATCCAAAAAAATAAAAGGATGGGATCTCCCCAGTGGAGTCACCAATTTGTGGTGAAGTAAAATTATAAGTGCGGACATGAATGAATTACTCTAGCCCAATAATGGGTCTAGCCAAAACAGATACATTCTATGGAAGATTTCCTTAGGTTAGAATTAATCAAGAGGGCCTACCTCTTGGTCGCTTATATTGCTTGATGATGTCCTCACTTGCTCTCTCCAGCAATTCTCGCTTCCTTCTTCAAGCTCCTAAAACAAGTAAACAACAAAAACACACAAACATAATAATAAATAAATTGCAATTCAACCTACTTAATGAGTCAAGAAGCATTAAGACACAAATCTGTAATATTACAAAACATGTAGGAAATCAATCGATAGTGGCATATATTAATATTCAAAGAGAGATTACAACCATTCGTCTTGACGTCCAAGTCTTCCTCTGACAAGACCAGGTTCCCACACACTTCTGCTAGCACTTCATAATGGATTCAAATAATAATAGTTTAAATACTCTTCCCTTTAGGCTTCACTCCAAGCCAAACACACTTCTCCCTCACATAACTAGATGGCTACACCTGGTAATAGCTTGCTTGTCTAGTGTATTTACACTCAGCCAAAACTCTAACTCTAATTTTCACACTAGTCACTAGTTTGTGCTTGGGAAGAAGGGAGGTTTATATAGGAAAGATGGATGGGAGATGGATCCTCTTCTCATGTGAGAAGGGCTTATCTCTTGAGGTAGTTCCATCATTATAGGGGAAAGGAGCCAAAATTGTCATCCTTGACCCCATCCAGCCAAACCATTTACCAGAATTCCGTTACGGAGCTTCTAGAGATGGAAGCTTCAGCTCTAATTTAAAAAGCTTTCCATAATAGGACTAGCGTGACTAGAACACAACTCAGTTTCACCGATCGGCGCGGGGAATAGCGCTAATCTCTGCACATCGGCTCGGGGAAGACAAAGTTCATTAGAACCGGTCTTGTAAATTGGGAAAAACAGAAGTTTCAAGGGAAATGGTGCAAAAGGGAAATGATCTGTTCATGAAGAGGGACATAATCGGAGGTTCTCCATAAAGGCAAAGCATGTGGAGTTCACTATAGAGATCCTCTAGGATCAAGGAATGGGGAGTACAGGAACAGTAACAAAATGTTGTGTAACAAGGTTTCCACCTTAAATCTTGGTGTTCAAGTGTGTTGCTTATGTGTGATGGTTTATTATGTTATTACTGCACCTAGTTTCTATATAATAAGATACATATGCACTGATTAAAGATCCACATGATGAATTAACTAAATCATAAGTTCTTTGGGTATACGTTGGTTTCCTTAATCACAGTTGTGTGCACACGCAAGTTCACTTCACTGAAGTAGCGTAGATAAATCTGATTGGGAAATGAAAAATTATGGAATTGTAAATACTGATTCACCCCCCCACTCTCAATATTATTTCCAACACTAACACATGCCACATAGTGCCAAGGGATTGTTAGACGTGCTAGGTTCTATGGCATGTCAATATGTAGACTATGTTGCTTAGTTATTTTAGGGAAATGGTTGGATGTGAGCCTTGACTTGGTAACTTATTAAGTGGGATGGCTTTTGAATGGACATGACTAGGCTAAGATGAGTTATAAGTGGTTCTTAGGCGCATAGTCTAGTTGTAGTATCTGTAACTTGGTCAAGATGTTGTAGTTGAGGCAGGACTTGGTTGGGTTCCCACATCTTAAAAAATTAAAGGTAGTTGTGAGGGCATGATAGCTAAGGAGTGTCAGGGCATGCCAAGGAATGGAAAGGTGTGCTAACACATGATGGAAAATGTCAATTCATATTGAGGAGTGTTAGGGAGTGCCAAGGGAACACAAAGGAGAACTAGGTCAAAATTCTTGGAAATGAATGAATAAGAGTGTGTGCCAAGGACTGCCAGCGAATTCCAGGTGTCCCAAGGATGAAGTGTTTTAGGAGAAGTTCAAAATAGGACTTGTAGGAGGAAAGCCTACAGTTGTGATAAGGCATGGAAAAACAATTTTCAAAGAAACGAAGACTTTGGGTTGGGCATGTTAGTCCCTGCCAGTCATGTCAATCACAAGTGATCAAATATGCTCTTACAATGTTTGTTAGGGTATCGAGGTCAAATTTTATCATTTCATTAGGTTTCAAAATAAAATTTGGTCACTGGATGTTGTGACTAGGTCACTGTTGATCCCTTCACTTACTCATGGTTTTCATCACTCATCATGGTCATTGTCTTCTTCGAGGTATCATATCTTCATTTAAGTGTCTTGGGTCATGAAATGGTTAAATTCCTCATTTTAGGTCATGGTCTAGGGTTTCACTCAATGTGTCATCATGATACCATATGTCAAAACAAAAGCATATCCATCATGTGAGTTAGTGGGTAAAGGGAGTTAGCAGCTTAGGGAAAGAAAAATAAAGGTAAAGTTAATGTTTTATTTCAAATAAGACAATGTTGCAGTACACTACCTCGTCTCATCATTTCTCAAAGGGACATATGATGTCATGCCACTACCAAAGGAAAAATAAAATTTCAAGCTACAAAGGACCATCCAATGCATAAAAAGGGTTTCATTTCAGCATACATAGGTTTAAGCATCTCCTTGTCAAGTAAGTATAAATTTGGCACCTCTTATGCATCCTTCATTTTGAAGAACTCAATGAAAATCCCTCTCGTAGGGTTTCATTATGCTTTTGGTCTACAAATGATTTTGCTTCATTGTAGTGAGAAAAATCCTAGTTTTTATGTTCCATAACCCCCACACATACCTTATATACCCCTCCCAACCATTTCCCATACCCATTCACTTCATTTCCCCTCATTTTCTCTAAACCCTAGCTCAATGTTCCGTTTTTGCAAATTTCTAGGCTAGGACTGTGTTTTGCACTTTCCTACCCCTTCCACTCACTCATTCCTAGGAATTACACCTCCCTACACTCCCTAACATCTATCTCTACCACCCAAAATTTCCCCAAGAATTTAGATAGCCCTTAACCCCTTCATTCCCCTCCATCTACAAGACTGTCCCAAATGCCCTGTTTTTTCCCTACAACTAAAACCCTAATTTCTCTCCCATACAGATAAATTTTGCCATGGAGTCTGAATCATATGAAAAAAATAGGTGCAAAGGAGGTTAGATTAGTATATATGATCCAACTTCAACACAAGAGATAATGTCTTCACCATTTCTCAAGAAATCATTCCAAGAGATAAATCATTTGCTGCACATAAGGATGGTTTTACTTCAAAGTATGTTTCTGACCAAATGGAGATGAATTTTACAAACATGAAATAGGTTTTTGTCAATAATATACCAAGGAACAAAAGCCTCCTTCGGTTTATACACAGGTGTTATGATCTGGAATAAATTCCCAAAATATAATTTCTACACGAGAGTTGCTCCACTTCTGGGAGTAGTCATGGGAAAATGCATTTTTTTCTATCATGGAATGTCCAAATCACTTTTATGATGAGTCAAATGATAAATATACATCCACATATTTCCAATGAGCTATCAATATCTAAATTTGGAGTAGGGGAAGGCCTTCAAAAGTCCTCTCAAAGCTAGGCAATGTGCATATCCCTACTAGCACTGTGCTTTTCCAATTTTAAGCGATCAACTTCAAACTTCGATTTTGAACAAATGGGAAACTATTTTTGAAAAATGGAGGAAATTTTTCTTCCTAACATACCATGGAACAAAAACCTCTCACATTTTTCCAAAAATCCATATGGTTAGAGAGATATCGCTTCCTCTTTGAGCCCTATTTTTGCAAAAAACTCTAAAATTTTGGTGACTTTTAGCTTGTTTCAAAACTCGGAAACAACTATATGCATAGCACCTAGGTGTTGCGCTTTTTCCTCAAAGCTCCTTTTTCCAAACAACCACCACCATTAGATATATAATGGCCTAAGCATATCAGCTATCCACTTTTTCAAACTTGTCAACAAAGAGATTGAGAGAGAATGTCAAAAAAGGGGTCAAAAAGTCACTCATTGTCACTGTTTTGATGTAGGCGATGCGCATATCAAAATAGTCCTCGGAAAATCAAATTTTCTTCTTTCTATATTGTCCAAATCACTTTCTTGAAGATTCCAATGAAAACTAGATATGGATAGCTTTCCAATGAACTATCAAGCTCTAAATTTGGAGCACGGCAAGGCTTCCAAAATCCTCTTGCAAGCTAGCGCTACGCAAATGCCTGAATGCGCTATGCAAATGCTTGAATGCGCTATGCAAATGCTTGATCGCGCTATGCATATCCCTCAACAAATTTTTCTCAAAATGTCTTCAGCAGATCTTTACTTGATGATTCAATTTCTTGATGATGTAATCATGAATAAATTAGCATAATAGGTTGTTTTTATGTTTAATTAGGCCTCATAAATGAAGAAAAACTCAAATCAAAGTCTAAGATAAGAGTTTGTTTTTGACCTTCTCACTCTCACTCATTGGTTGAGATATTCTTGGAAATTGTTCCACCACTTGCGGATTTGACCCCTGAAAGTGGGGAAATTGTTTATCTTAGTCAATATGTATCCTTTTCTCAGTTAGAGAGAAGGGTTGGACATCTGAGGAGAAAACTCTTGTAGCTTTGTGCTTGAGCATTTTTAGGAAATCAAAAGAACAGTTGCAGCTATTATCTAGGAATTCATGTGCATTGAGTTTGTGATCTTGTATTTTCTCTGTTATAGTTTCATATGAAAGATATTCATCTTCTCTTTCAATTCATCAGTTCTTCAATGGTTTTTCCTTAAGTTTATAAGCAAAATTATTTTCAATAAGCTCTATTTTGATGGGAATATCATTATGTGTTATTTTATTTCTTGCTTAATGAATTCATGATATATATGCTCATTAAGACCTATTATTTCTTCTGAACACCACACTACAATGACAACCCTAAGCCATCACAAAAATATTGCTACCTTGCTCCTTTATATCTTTGTTGTTGTTACCCTTTTGATCCTTTGACCTAGTTACCTAGTTTTCATCCCTTGTCCAGCATCAAAATCCTAAAAACTTAAAACCTACCTGAGCCTAGCATATCTCACTTAAAATCCTTTTACATTCTAGTCAATTCTTTGGCTGTGATCTCATAGAGAGAGCCCTCTCTAGTTTGGTAGGGCTAGCTACCAAACTAAAAGCTTGGTCTCTGGTTACCTCTGTCGATTCCCCTTAGCCTCAGACATTGTGGGGGATAACATTTTGGCATTGTTGTCGGGGAAATGAAAGATCATATATTCCCTGGGAAAGAACGAAAAGGATCAGATCCGATTGCTGATGGTGGACAATGATTAGACACAATAAAGGTTATGCATCTTTCACTTGGAAACTTCAGTGTCGAATTTTCATGGAAACTCCACTGTTCAAAAAGAGGTAGTTTGAAGAAATTCTTGGTGACTTAACTGTTTTCAAGATGGATTCAAATGCTCGAAGGTATGATCCTATGAATCAAGCTCATATTCTTGGTTTTTTGAATCGTATCCCTTGCATAGATTGGCAAACTAATCTACCCAAATTCATAGATGGAAACAAGGATGAAGCTATTCTGCATCCAATCAAATTTCATTGGCATATACACAAGGTTAGGATTAGGTTTCATGAGGATTGTTTGATGAAAATTTCTATGGCTACCCTAGAAGGAAAAGCAAGATCATGGTATGAAGGGTTAAACCTAGGTGGCTTATACTCTCTTAAATATTTCCACACAACTTTCTTTGATTTTTATGGAAAATCTCATCATTCATTTTTGTTGTTCAAAGATTGTTGTGAATCCTATGAAAACTTTATTCAACATGTTGAAGAGACTTTTGGTGATGAAGAATGTCTAGATTATGAGATCATAGAAGCCCTTTATGAATTTTCTTCCCAAAAGAAATCTGAAGAAGCTAATCACTTTGATACACGTGATCATACTCAGCACACAGTAAACTCCTCTTTGATTGGTGAAAAATAAATGATTAATATTGTCTACATTCTCATAAAGATGCCCCATAGAAAACAATTTTGGCAGCAACACAACACACTGATCAGCCAGAGGTTAAGGAGGAAATTTGGCAATTTGAAACTAATCAAGAAAAGGAGAATAATGAAAAAGAATAGGTTATTTTAGATCCTATGGGTGTACACATTAGCACTATGGTTGTTCAACAAAGTCCTCTTGCCAATCATCAAGTAAAGGTAATTGAGCATATCATTGAAGAACCATTTGTTGATTTGCAGTAGTCTTATGATCCACAAGAAAATCTCCAACAAACAGTGTTTTCTTCCATGATTAAAGATCAATCATATTTGAATGATGAAAGCCAAGTTTTATTTCACGATTCTAATTATTAATAGCAGCGACCTTGCCAACTTCTATGTGATCTAGTTAATGATGAAGACATCCTTGTTGCATATGATCTTGCTGATGTATTTGATGAAATTCAAGGAAATTCATAGCCTTTATCTATTATGGATAATGATAACGAAAAATAGTTTGCTCTCATTCCATTTGATGGGAATCAGTTTCAACATTTAGACAAACCATAATTGTGGAATAAGGTTTGTTTTACTGCTTTTAATCATCCAGAAGATCTTATGTTGCATGCTTTTCATGATCCTCTAGTGAGTTTATTGTAGTCATTAGTAGAGGAATAATTTTCCAATTTTGTTAATATATGTATTAGATCCAGTGGAAAAGTTGAGTTGCCACTTTCTTTTTTCTTCTGCCTACTCAAGGAAAGTACAGGCATAATTCTAATAAGTAGCCATTTTCTAGATTGGTTACAATGGAGGGATCATTCGACATGACTTTATATACATCTTCAGCATGTGGGCAGTTATCATCAGGATTTGAAGCCCCAGGTGAAGGCCCTAAGATCCCAATGGTCCACTACCATAAGTAAGTCCAGTCAGTGTGTTTTTTATAGTAAAGTCAATTAGTCAGTCATTTTTCAGTTTGAGTTTGGTCTTTGCATTTTGACTCCATGCCCAATGAATAAGGCTGCCCAGTCTATGGTGTTCTTGACACCTCCAAGGAGTTGCCATCCCCAGTTGGAGCCAATGTTAGTGCCTGCCAGTCATGTCAATCACTAGTGATCAAATATGCTCTTACAAGGTTTGTTAGGGTATCGAGGTCAAATTTTATCATTTCATTAGGATTCAAAATAAAATTTGGTCATTGGATGTTATGTCTAGGTCACTGTTGATCCCTTCACTTATGGTTTTCATCACTCATCGTGGTCATTGTCTTCTTCAAGGTATCATATCTTCATTTAAATGTGTTGGTTCATGAAATGGTTAAATTCCTCATTTTAGGTCATGGTCTAGTGTTTCACTCCATGTACCATCATGATACCATATGTCAAAACAAAAACATGTTCATCATGTGATTAAGTGGGTAAAGGGAGTTAGCAACTTATGGAAATCAAAATAAAGGTAAATTAAATGTTTTATTTCAAATAAGACAATGTTGCTATACACAACCTCGTCTCATCATTTCTCAAAGGGACCTATGATGTCATGCCACTACCGAAGCAAAAATCAACTTTCAAGCTACAAAGGACCATCCAAAGCATAAAATGGGTTTCATTTTAGCATTCACAGGTTTAAGCATATCCTTGACAAGTAAGTAAACGTCTGGCACCTCTTATGCATCCTTCATGTTGAAGAACTCAGTGAAAATCCCTCTCGTAGGGTTTCGTTGTGCTTTTGGTCTCCAAATGTTTTTACTTCATTGCAGTGATAAAAATCCTAGTTTTATGTTCCATAACCCCCACACATACCTTATATACCCCTACCAACCATTTCCCATACCCATTCCATTCATTTCCCCTCATTTTCCCTAAACCCTAGCTCAATGCTGCGTTTTTTGCAAATTTCTAGGCTAGGACTGTGTTTTTCACTTTCCTACCCCTTCCACTCACTCATTCCTAGGAATTACACCTGCCTAAACACCATAACATCTATCCCTACTACCCAAAATTTCCCCAAGAATTTAGACATCCCTTAACCCCTTCATTCCCCTCCATCTATAAGACTGTCCCAAATCCACTATTTTTCCCTACAACTAAAACCCTAATTTCTCTCCCATAAAGCTAGGTTTTTCCATGGAGTCTGAATGATATAAAAAAAGATGAAAAAATGAGTTAGATCATTATATATGAGCCAAATTCAACATAAGAGATAATGTCTTCACCATTTCTCAAGAAATCATTTCAAGAGACAAATCATTTGCTGGACATAGGGACAATTTTTCTTCAAAGTATATTTCTGACCAAATGGAGATGAATTTTACAAACGAGAAATACATTTTTGTCAATCATAGACCAAGGAAAAAAAACCTCCTTTAGTTTATACACAGGTGATATTATCTAGGAGAAATTCCCAAAATATAGTTGCTATTGGAGAGTTGTTCCACTTCTGGGAGTAGTCTTGGGAAAATGCATTTTTCTCTGTCATGGAATGTCCAAATGACTTTCTTGATGAGTCAAATGATAAATAGACATCCAGATTTCCAATTAGCTATAACGAGATGAATTTTGATCAGGGGAAGACCCTAAAATTTCCTCTCAAATCTAGGCACTACACATATCCCTGATGGTGTTGCGGTTTTCCAATTTTAAGTGACCAACTTCAAACTTAGATTCTGAACAAATGGAGAACTAATTTTGACAACTAGAGGAGGTTGTGCTTCCTATCATAACAATGAAAAAAAACCTCTCTCATTTTTCCAAAAATCTGTATGGTTAGAGAGATATCGCTTCATCTTTGAGCCTTAGGTTTGCGAAAAAAAATAAAATTTTTGGTGACTTTTATCCTGTTTTAAAACTCAAAAATAGCTATATGCGCAGTGCCTAGGTGCTGTGCTTTTTGCTTAGAGATCCTTTTGCCAAAAAATCACCACAATTGGATAGATAATGGCCTAATGATATCAGCTACCTAATTTTGAAAACTTGTCAGCAGGCAGATTGAGAGAAAATGTCAAAAAATCACTTTCTGCCATGATTGTTTTAAAGCAGGCGCTGCGCATATTGGAGTAGTCCTGGGAAAATCAAATTTTCTTCCTGCTAGAGTTTACAAATCACTTTCTTGAAGATTCCAATAAAAACTAGAGATCCCTATATTTCTTATTAGCTATCAAGCTCTGAATTTGGAGCATGGGAAGGCCTCCATAATCCTCCTGCAAGTTGGTGCTACGCAAATGCCTCAATGCACTACACAAATGCCTGATGGCGCTACGTATATCCCTGTAACATTTTTTCTCAGCATGTCTTTAATAGATCTTTAATTAATGATGTAATTTCATTAGTTCTATGTTTTGATGATTTAATCATGAATAAATTAGCATAATAGGTTGTTTTTATGTTTAATTAGAACTCATAAATGAAGAAAAACTCAAATCAAAGTCTAAGAGAAGAGTTTGTTTTTTACCTTCTCAATCTCATTTTTTGGTTGAGATATTCTTGGAAATTGTTCCACCACTCATGGATTCGACCCCTAAAGGTGGGGAAACTCTTTATCTTAGTCTATATGTATCGTTTTCTCGATCAGAGAGAAGGGTTGGACATCTAAGGAGAAAATTCTTGTAGCTTTGTGCTTGAGCATTTTCATGAAATCAAAAGAACAGTTGTAGTTATTATCTAGGAATTCATCTGCAGTAAGTTTGTGATCTTTTATTTTCTTTTTTATAGTTTCATATGAAATATATTCATCTTTTCTTTCCATTCATCAGTTCTTCAGTGGTTTTTCCTTAAGTTTCTAAGCAAAATTCTTTTCAATAAGCTCTGTTTTGATGGGAATATCATTATGTGTTATTTTATTTCTTGCTTAATGAATTCATGATATATATGATCATTAATACCTATTATTTCTTCTGAAAACCACACTAAAATGACAACCCTAAGCCATCATAAAATTATGTGTACCTTGCTCCTTTATATCTATTAGAAAATTATATATTACAGAGCAATGGAACACATAAAATATTGCAGAAATATAAACACAAAAAATGCATAAAACAAGAGAGACACAGATATATGTGGTTCGCCCAGTTTGGGCTACGTCCATGGAGAAATAGCCGGTCCTTCTTTTATATATTATCCAGCAAACTAAAGAGATAAAACATATAGCATATCCGCTGTAACACCCTCTTCGCTCTCAATCTCCTCTCTTTTCCTCACTCGGAATACAGATCTACATAGACGTAATACAATTCCCTCATATATAGCAAGGGGTTACCTTCTAGGGCAAAAAACCCTAAATTAAACATAATTTCTGCCATCAGATCATCCGCCTAATGAACGGCCCAGAATAACTAGAAATTACTAGACTTTTACAAGGAAATTTTACATCTATTTTTAGCTTCGGGGGTGTTGCCCTTGAACCCCCGCCGAGGGACTGCTAGCCCCCGGACCCTTGCAGGGGGGACAAGTCTACCCCGCGTGGAGGGGTGTATATTCTTCCTGGGGTATACATCCAGCTGAGACCTTTGAATACAGAAGATAATCAAGCTCCACACCCAACAATATCTTTGTTGTTACCCTTTTGATCTTTGACCTAGTTACCTGGTTTTCATCCCTTGTCCAGCGTCAAAATCCTAAAAACTTAAAACCTACCTAAGCCTAGCATATCTAGCCTAAAATCCTTTTACATTCTAGTCAATTCTTTGGCTGTGATCTCATAGAGAGAGCCCTCTCTGATTTGGTAGGGATAGATACCAAACTGAGAGCTTGGTTTGTGGTTACCTCCATCGATTCTGCTCAAGCTGGGACATTGTGGGGGATAACAGGGCACAACTTTGTTTTTCCAATCACTTGGTTGGGTTCCCAAGTCACAAAAAAGGTTATCTATGAGGGAATGACAACTAGGGAGTGCCAAGGTGTTTCAAGGAATTCTAGGAAGTACTAACACATGATAGATAATTACAAGGCATGTTAGGCATCCCAAGACATGCCAAGATGTGTCAAGCATCTGGGTCTGGTGCCAACGCATTTTAGGGTGTATTAGGGCCAAGTGTTAAAGAAACACAAGGGATCACTAGTTTCAAATGCATGGAAATGAATGATTAAGAGTGTGACAGGGAGTGTCAGCAAGTTCTGGGTGTGTTAGGTGTCAAGGAGTGCTTGGATGTGCTAGGGAGTGCCAAAGAATGGTAGGGAATGCTAACACTTGACACATAGGGCCAAGGGATTGTTATACGTGTCAAGTGTTATGGCATATCAAGATGTAAACTATGTTGCTTAGTTGTTTTACAACCACGATTAGATGTGAGCCTTGTCTTCATAACTTGTTAAGTTTTATGATTTGAGATTCAACATGAGTAGCCTAAGATGATTTATAGGAAGTTCTTAGGTGAACAAGGAATAGTCTAGTTGTAGTAATTTTAACTTGGTCAGGTTTTTGTAGTCAAGGTAGGATTTTGTTGGATTCCCAAGTTGTAAAAAAAGTAAGGGTAGTTGTGAGGGCATGCCAAGGAATGAAAAGGCATGCTAACAAATGCTAGACAATGTCAATGCATATCAAGGAACGCAGGGGATGCCAACACATGCCACATAGTGCCAAGGGATTGTTAGACGTGCCAAATGTTATGGCATGTCAAGATGTAAACTATGTTGCTTAGTTTTTTTATGGCCATGGTTGGACGTGAGCCGTGCCTTGGTAACTTATTGAGGGGGGTGAGTTAAGATTAGACATGAGTAGCCTAAGATGAGTTATAGGCTATTCCTAGGTGAACAAGGTATAGTATAGTTGTAGTAACTATAAATTTTCCAAGATGTTGTAGTCGAGGTAGGAATTTGCTAGTTCCCAAGTCTTAAGAAAATAAGGTTAGTTATGAGCGAATGATAGCTAAAGAATGCCAGGGCATGCCAAGGAATGAAAAGGTGTGCTAACACATGCTAGAGAATTTCAATGCATGTCGAGGAGTGTTTGGGAGTGCCAAGGGATCACAAGGGAAAACTAGGTCAAAGTGCATGGAAATGAATGAATAAGAGTGTTTTCTGGGGAGTCTTAGTGAATTCCAGGTGTCTCAAGGACGAAGTGTCTTAGGATAATTTCATAATAGGACTTGCAATAGGTAAGCCTATGATTGCAATAAGGGGATGGACAAAGAATTTTTAGGAAAAGGGAGACTTTGGGCTAGGGACAACACTATTTTTTCAATGACTTGGTTGGGTTCCCAAGTCACAAAAAAAGTAAGACTATCTATGAGGGCATGACAATTAAGGAGTGTCAAGGTGTGCAAGGAATGACAAGAAGTGATAACACATGCTATAAAGTTCCAAGGTATGTTAGGCATGCCAGGACATTCCAAGTTCTAAGGCATGCCTATATGTGCTAGGCGCTAGGGTGTGGTGCCAATGCATGCTAGGGAGTGTCAGTGAAACACAAAGGAGGACTAGTTTCAATTGCATGGAAATGAATAAGAGTGTGTGATAAGGAGTGTTAGCAAGTTCTAGATGTGCTAAGGGAATGAAAATGTATGTTAGTTAGTGCCAAGGCACTATAGAGTGCTAGGAAAGCATGTCAAGATGTTCCAAGTGCTAGGGTGTGACAATGTGTGCCAAGGAGTGTTAAGGACTTCTAGGGAAACACAAGGGAGCACTAGGTCATAATGCATGGAATGAATGAATAAGAGTGTGTGACAGGGAGTGTTAGTGAGTTCCAAGTGTGCTAAGGAGGAGTGATAAGGCATGATTGGCAGTTGTAAGGAATTTTAGAGTGTTATGATGATATGTGACCAAGATGTTCCAATGCATGCATGGAAGTGTTAGGTGGGAGTGTCAGGGAAACACAAGGGAGCACTACGTCAAAATTCATGGAAATTAACTGTGATTGGAAGTGTCAGTGAGTTCTAGGTGTGTTAAAGAGGGAGTGACAAGGTATGCTAGGTAGTGTTAAGGCATGCTAGAGGTTAGGGCTACATGCCAAGATGTCCTAGATGCTAGGGTGTACCGACACATGCCAAGGAGTTTTAAGTAATTCTAGGGAAACATAAGGAAGCACTAGGTAAAAATGTATGGAAATGAATGAATACATTTTTTTGACTAGGAGTGTCATCAAGCTCTAAGTGTGTTAAGGACAGAGTTACAAGGTATGCTAGGTAATGCCAAGGAATGCTAGAGTTATAGGGTGACATGCCAAGATGTGCCAGGTGCTAGGGTGTTCCAATGCATGCTATGGAGTATCAAGGAAACAAAAGGAAGCATTGGTTAAGATTCATGGAAATGAACGAATAAGAGTGTGTGATAGGGAGTGTCAACGAGTTCTAGGTGTATTAAGGAGGGAGTGACAAGGTTATATGCTAGGTAGTGCCAATGTATGCTCAACTACCAATGCGTGTTAGGAAGTGCTAGGTTGTGCTAGGGAGTGTCAAATCATGCCAAGGAATGTAGGGGATGCTAACACATGCCAAATAGGGCTAAGTCATTCTAAGACATGTTAGGTGTTATGGTATGTCAAGATGTAAATTGTGTTACCTAGTTGATTTACGGGCACAGTTGGATGTGATGAGCCTTGTCTTAGTAACTTGTTAAGTGGGATGAGTTGATATTGGACATGAGTAGCCTAAGAT
This sequence comes from Pinus taeda, assembly GCA_000404065.3. Classification (NCBI taxonomy): domain Eukaryota; kingdom Viridiplantae; phylum Streptophyta; class Pinopsida; order Pinales; family Pinaceae; genus Pinus; species Pinus taeda. Next base: position 93,562 of record APFE031065384.1, read on the forward strand.
GCATTACAGGTAGTTCTTAGGTGAACAAGGCATATGTTGAATTTCCACAACACGTGAGAATATGGGTTTGGTCTTAGAATCTTTGATGCAAACACACTCAAGTGCCAAAACACTTTGCACAATGAAATCTACACACATCACGGAATCAACTAATGCAAAAGACAATTTTTAACTTTTTCAAACTCTTATTAGTTATATTACAAACTATAATAGAATGGACTAGAGCTCTTGTACCAGGGATCATGGCCCATTACAATCACACTAATACACGGAATAAAACTAAGGCTTGTTGTTAGTCCTTTGAAAACTAATCTACCTTGAACAAGACAACACTTGACCCACTTGTTGATGGTGGCCACATACAACCCTTTTAGTCCATGTGCCCTAAACACATCTGGTAGGTCCTCTTGCCTCCCATTATGAAACTCCTCAATCTACCTCTATCAATGAACTCAACTCCTTTAGGTTACTGAACTCAACTCAACAAAATTTTCCCTCTAGCTACCTCCTTTTCCCTTTAAGGTCTGCAACACTTAGGGTCTTTGCCATCAGTTGTTCATAACTCTGTTTATGAAAAACTCTTTGGTCTGCCCATTTTTTCCATACTTCTACTCCAATATGACAAGTCTAGGGCTATGGAGGTCAACCTTCTTCTCACTGATACAATCCTCTACAATATAGTTAACTAGGGCTAGTTGGCTAGCCACTTGAATTCTACTTTAGTCCTTAAAAGTTTGCATGCCCTTAGACCTAATAAACCTACCCTTCTACCGGTCTTGTTGTCCTTTATAAGTATAGGACTTAGGGATATTCTTTGACAGTCACCTAACAACCCTCCATTTGTACTAGGACTACCATCAATTTTACCCACCACAGTCAATTCTTTTACCGATCTAGGGCCCACAACACTGCCTTCTTCTAGGGCTCTTCAAATCTGCCACCTAATAGTGATTTGAGTCCTCTCAAAATCACTATTCTTGTGTACCAATTTATTTATTGTCAAATCTATGAAGAAATTTGAACTAATCCTCTTATGATCCTTCTAACGTTTTGTAGATGACAAAAATAGGGTCACAAATCATCCACTAAAATTCAATTGACTAAGTTTTTATAGGCTACTTCAGACCTCTGTCCAAAATGCTATGGACAGTCCACCAAAATCAACTCCTCTTCGTGTCAATTCATTCATCATATGGAACATTTCTTTTGTTCAATATTCTACTCATGCTCCACCCTCCTTTGTATCTACTATATCCACACATAATTCTACTTACCATCTTCCATATTTGTGGTTTGTATTACAGAGATAAACCTCGTCCTAAGTGTCACGATCCCTCTTCTTCCACACAGATTTGTCACAGTCTTAAGGGCATACCTTATGGATTGAACATGCTAGGAAACCACCCTAACTAGGGAATTATACTTATATTCTAATTTCTTTAGAACAAATCCTATCCACCCATAGAAAAAACAACTCTTGCCTCCATAAGAGACTCAACCTAGCTCATATGGATCCATAGATTTTGGGCATTTCATTTATTGAATCTTGACCCGAACTTCAGATATGACCCTCAAACTATGGTTACCTCAGTCAATATTACACCTGCGACTAATTTTGTTTTGGCCCTAAATTTTAGTGCAGACCCTCCTCCATTTGTGTTGGTATTTATCACAGACCTTGCAACCTACTAACTACCACAAGACAAGGTCTCAACCCTCTCTGCCATTTCATAATTTGATGTGGCCTTCACACAAAAACACCACTAAAATCACATGCCCAAATTCTCATGAACCACCTCTCTTGAGCTTGATCTACCATAACAAAACCAACAATATGCCATATTACTTCCTAGCTCGAACCCATTAATATATGTGGCATTCTTGTGATCTCTCACATGATTATATTGCTTTTGGTGGATGATCATGGCCTCCCTTTAGCAACCCTTACTCAACCCTCTAACTCAACCTACTTTAGGACGACATCTCTCCTAGCCTCCTTGATCAAATGAGCTCCTTCTCACTTGATGTTCTTGCCTTTCTACTAATTCCTCCCTAAATAGCTTTTCCTAGCTAGGGCTCTTAGGAACCCTCTAGAACTTATGAGTTTTATCCACTTAGACCTTAGGAAATATCAATTTTCCTTTTTAATTTTATTTTATATTTTAAACCCCATCTTGGGTCCAAAACCCCTTCGCTTGGGTTCTTTTCCCACAAAGCCTTTTGTGGCCGAACTCACACAAACCCATCTCACTAGGCTTGTGGAGTACCTCCCAAGCTACACAATTCAACAACATTGTCTATTTGTAGTAATCATAACTTGTTCAAGCTCTTGTAGTCAAGCGAGGACTTGGTTGGGTTCCCAAGTTGCAAATTAAGTAAGGGTACTTATGAGGGCATGATAGTTAGGGAGGGTGAGGGCATGACAAGGAATGAAAAGGTGTGCTAACACATGTTGGACAATATCAATGCATGTTGAGAAGTGTTAAGGAGTTGCAAGGCATCAAAAGGGATAACTAGGTCAAAATGCATGGAAATGAACAAATAAGAGTGTGTGCCAGGGAGTGTTGGTGAATTCAAGTGTGCTAAGGAAAAAGTGTGTTAGGAGAAGTTCATAATAGGATTTACAAGAGACAAGCCTACGGTTGCAATAAGGGGCTTGACAAAGTAGTTTTAGACAAAGGGAGACTTTGTGACAAGAACAACACTATTTTTCCTTTAGCTATTATTTTTATATGACATGTGGCATATTTTGGCCAAATGCTCATGTTTTAAACTATTATAGGCAATTGCATATTGTACATTATTGTGTATAAGTTTTGGGGCACTCGGCTTGTGCCGACTTATATCATGTGTGCCTTGTGCATCTTGTGGTTCTTGCAAAGTCTTAGTTAATTCTCTAGTGTTTATATAAATTGGGCATACATGTCAAATATTGTTTGTGTAAGCTATGTGGCTTACTTGTTTTATGGCCATGGCTAAATGTGATCCTTTTATTAGTAAGTTATTAAGTGGCACAAGTTGATCTTGGACATGAGTGGCCTAATATGATTTATAGGCAGTTCTTAGGTGAACAAGGTACAATATACTTGTAATAGGTGCAATTAGTCAAGTTATTAAGGCTGAAGTAGGTCAATGCCACATGAACTGTAGTAGTTAAGAACTTGATTGAGTTCCGAAGTCATGGAAAATGTAAGGCTAGTTGTCAGGGTGTGAGTGCGAAGGCGTGCTAGGGAATGTTAGCATGTGCTAGAGAGTGTGAAGGCATGTAAAATATGCTAAGATGTGTCAAGTGCTAAGGCATGCCAAGATGTGAAAAGGTGTCACAATACATGTCAAGGGTTGTCAAGGCAAAAAAAAGGAGAAACAAGTTAATAAGAGGGTTAATAAGTCATAAATTTACCTTTTCCAAGAGGTTCATGCTAGTCACACCAACACTAGGTGCCAAGTGCCAAGTGTTAGTACATTCTAAGTGCCAAATATTCCTTTGTTACTTCTCATCTACTTTCCAATAGTTGATCTAAAATAATTTTTAATATTAAACCATGCCAAAGCATACCAAGGCATCTCAATGAATGCTAGACATGCTAAGACTTGCCTTGTGCCAACACGTGCTAAGTGCCAATGTGGGTTAGGGAGTGATACACATGTTATGAAGTGGAAGGGCATGTCGAAGAGTGCTAAGGTGTGCCTAAGAGTGCTAATGCATATTGAGGAGTGTGAGGGAGTACTAGGGAAACACAACGGAGCAAGGTCAAAATGCATGGAAGTGAATGAATATGAGGGTGTGTCATGAAGTGTCAATGAGTGCCTAACATGCCAAGGAGGGAGTGAAAAGGCATGATAAGCACTGGTAAGGCATGTTATGGAATATAAAGGCATTTCAAGAAGTGTCAAAATGTGTTAGGGAGTTCTAGTGTGTGTTATCATGTCCTAAATAGTGCTAAGGAATGCCAAGACATGACAGAAGCTAATGCGTCCTAGGATGTGTAGGGTGCCAGGGTATTCCAACATGTTTCAAGGAGTGTCAAGGAAACATAAGGAAGAACCAATTTAAAATGCAAGGAAATGAACACATAAGAGGGTTAATAAGTCAAGACTTTATACTTTTCAAAAGAGGCATGCTAGGCACACTAATAATAGGCTCCAATACATGCAAAATGCCAATGTGTGCCAAGTGGTAATGTGTGTTAATGCATGCCAAATTGTGCCATGGAATACTAGGTACTACATGGCATGCCAACACATTCTAGGAGAGTGTTATGCTATGTTATGGCCTTCCAACATGTGCTTGGGTGTCCTATTCATGGTAAGATTTTCTAGGTACAGAGATGTTCCAATACATGTGAGGTGCTAAGGAATGTTAGTGTGTACCAAAACATGTTAAGATGTGCAAAGAGTGTTGAGGAGTTCTAGGTCTCTCTCATTAATAGAATTGACAGAGCCTGATTATGTATTAAATAATATAGTTCCTACACACACTAGTGGAACTTTATTTAAAGGGAATTTGTTAGATAATAAACCTAATAGAGATGAATGATGTGTTGACTCATAGGAAAATAAGATTCTCATTACTTGAGGGAAATGATACACACTAAATACTTCTTAACAAATTGACTAAGTCTAACCACTATGACCTTAAACTAGTAAATGAAAAAGACTCCACAAAAATGGTCTTAAATCATTTTCTTTTGACAAAAAATATAGTAGCATGCACATTGTGTCATAAAAAATTCATTGGAATGATCAATGATGATGAACATTTTTTTTATCGTCATCAAAAGTAACCAAAAAGAGTATTGGTGAGGGTTAATAAAATATCATCACTAGAAGTTTCACCAAAGAGAGAATTAGTGACATACCTTTAACAACGCTCACCAAAAGTGTCACTAAAAATGGCTTTGGTGACAGACCTTAAAGGACCATCACTATATACACTTACAAAAACGCTTCTTTAAGGACCATCACCATATGAGACATTGGTGACAGACCTTAATGGTCCATCATAGGCATGCCCCTCACCATTGACCTTTTTTCTTGTAGTGAGACCCAGTAGCGTAAAGGCAAATCTTGGGTGGCATGGCATGTTGATGTATGAGATGATGTGGCATGGGGTGATGTGCATTAATGTGCACAATGGTGTTGAGGTGGATACTAGGTTCCAGATGATGGGGAGGTGATGTGGATGTTATAAAATTACTAATATCAAAGAAATCCTTATCAAATAGATGCAATTTATCAGGACTTCATGTTATCAGGATTTTGGGATATCGGATGATCAGGATTTTGAGAGATCTGGATATTGGTTATCAATTTTTCCCCATAGTAATGACATAATATGATAACAACAATTATCTATTGAAGACTTTCCTATCACTTTTCGTAAAACCCATTTGTTACAATTTATCAAGATTTCGAGGATTAAGGGTGTTGGTTGTTGACCTTATAAGAATTGCTATGTTATCCCAATTTTAACAAGAATCGATAACATTCTATGGTAACTTTTGAGACCATTCCAATTATTTGATATGAAAATATTAAATCCATATGTGAGTTGGTTAGGATGATGTGTTTATACGTGATGGTGACACATAAACTAGGAATGACACATGTCAGCTATGTGATAATTAACATGGTGTTGTACGGTGGGGACACAGGGACAAGGAATGCCACATGTCTTTTACATGGTAACGGTACATATGCTAATGTGGCACCTGGAGGGAAAATTTTCAGATGGGCATAACTTTGTGTCTAGAGCTCATATTTGGATAAAAATTATATAGTTTGAAAGCTCTTGGGGAATTGAAGATGATGGGGACATTAGGGGATTTTTGAGGTCTAAAATGGGCCTCCTAAGAAAAATGTACAACCAAAATAAACTTTATGAGAACCAATAGGATTCAAGATGATTCATGGGGGATGATTCACAATTTCTGGAGTAAAAAAATACAAAGATGAAAAAAATAAAATAATAAAACTACTTTTTCAACTCGTATTTTCAACTTATCTCCTTGAGTTTTTACTCAAATTTCAAGTGGGAGTACTCCGTGGATGAAAAATTTAATTCCTCATCCAAGGAGTACCCATGTTGCATACTTTCAATGTACCCTATTACACGAAAAATGAGGAATACATGAAAAAAATGTGATTGCAATCACTTTTTTCATGTATTTCTCATTTTTCGTGTAGCAGGGTCCATCAAAAGTATGCAACATTGGTATTACTTGGATGAGGAATCAAATTCTACATCCAACGAGTGTTTCTACTCAAAATTTAAGTAAACTCATACAAATATAAGTTGAAAATACGAGTTGAAAAAATAGTTGTCTTTTTTTCCCTCTAAAATTTGATGATGTAATCTAATATTATTTTATTATTTCCACTATTATTTTATAATATCCTTTGGAAGCCCATTTTAGACCTCAAAAATCCCCTAATTTCTCATAAAATAGATTTAAGATGGTTGAAGGAAGATAAATTTTGATATCCCCATCTCTGTAACATAACCTTAGAGGTGGGTTATGGACACCTCATTCCCTTAAAAGGCCTTGAGGGGGTTGGTTGTGTTACAATAATAGTCCACCACTACCACCATAAATGCACCTAAATAAAACCCTCCTAACTTCCTCTAAAATTGGAATGGTCTAACTACCAAGAACACTTCAATATCATAAAACTAGTGATTTGAAATGAAACAAAATCATGCACAATGGTTAGTAGAATGCTATACCAGCTAAAATATATAAAAGTGAATGGCTTCATGTAAATGGGAATAATCCACATATTGCTAAGAGACTCCTTGATTCATATCAGTTGTTAGTGAGAAAAAGATAAGTGAGAATGAACATTACTAATAAGAGAATAGTATGCAATTTATAATACCTACACCAACAAGAACTAATAGAACCAATAAAGGAGAGAATAATCCACACCAATCATAATTTTACAAGAGTATTAGAAATTGCTAACAATAATATCTTTGTTAACATATGAAGATAACTGACAATGCTAAAAAGAGATTGTTTTCATGGAGATTTTATTCATGGCTATTGGCCTTCTGACTTCCAATTATTTAGCTACCTTAGACTCTTCAACTACTTCAGTTTGGTGAGCATTTTGTCAAAATTTTCTTTATCCTCATGTTGGCTATTCAACTCAATTGTGAATATAATATTCAATTAAAATAATCATTATAAATTATTTGACGCAAGGTAAACCTCATTAATGAACAATGTTGACTCTTTTGTGCATACATTTCTAGCACAAGTCTGGTGACTAGCAGAATAACTCCCACTTGCTAGGCTTCATACATTGAGATCATTTTTATTCATAGTAAAAACTTATGTGAAACTTAGACTTGATGGTTACTAGGCCTTTGGCTAAAAATCATATCCTCTCTTCATGATGCATGTTGTTGAATATTACAAGTATGGGCCTTGCATTGTTGTAAAACCCTAGTTTTGATAACGATGGAACATAATATATTATCAAATAAGATGGCTATGAGAAGCACAAAAGGCGCTATGATTCCCCTAAAGGGGAAGGGGAAAGTGGGCATATATGAAAGTAAATCCTCCATTGCCAAGTCTCATTTATAGATCTCTTTTTCCACTATGAAAAAAATTACAAACTTAAAAAGAACATTAATGAGTTCTAGTTTTTTTAGAGGTCACATTTTGTGGTGATTTTTACCCTCGTTTTGAAGAGAGTGTTATTGGTAGCACCCATTTTTATTTTTTGGATTGAGAGTGAGACAAATTTTCAATAGGTATCAAAATTTTCTAAAGGAAACTATGTAGTGGATTAGTGGATTAAACTTGTCGACATTTCGAGTGGACACTCCAGCCATCCTCAAGTACTATAAAGTTTAATTGTGATAAGAGTGAGTGTTAACCACTCACTAAATGGGCAAGATATTAAAATCAGAGTGAGTGATGATCTGTTTTCTTACTAGTCCATGATGATGGGTGGAGTGTCCACCCTAAATATCAAATAGGGTAAACATCTACACATTTTCTCCAAAAGTTTTTTTACAATGAGAAAAACGGTCAAGTGTAAAAACAGTAAAAAATAAAGTTAATTAGTAAGAATAAAATAAATTATCAAACAATAAAAAATAATTTAACAAAATTGAGAATATAATAAATTAATTAATTAACTTTTTTTTATTGTGGTTCACTGTACTAGAGATCGATACTAACTACTTCCACGAAAAAAACACCTATGTCTAGGTGAGCCAGTGGAAATGGAACCCGTGTGGTGAGCCAATTATCTTTCTATTATTAATTAATTAATAATAGAAAAAAAAAAACAATTAATCAATGAATTAATAAGTAGGGGTCAAGGAAAATCACAAATCAAAGTAAAAGAGTGGAAGGGAGAAAGAGAAATTAAAGAGAGTTGTTGTGTTGATTTGAGAATTATAGAATGGAACAAAAGCAAGGATGATTTGAGAGCTTTCCCCTTCCCCCCTTTTCCTTGATTCTTGACTTTCCTCTCCCACTTATTAATTAGTTGACTTATTACTTTTTAATTAAATTGACCATTAATCTAAATAATTTATTATATTCCTAATCTTATTAATTTAATTTTTTTATGGTTTGCTAATTTATTATATTCTTACCAATTAACTTTATTTTTTACTATTTATAGTGTTGACCATTATTCTAATCTCTTGGCATATGTAAGAATTAATTAACACTAGCTTTTACTATATTTCAACTTTCTGGTCCCAATAATGGTGGAGTGTCCACTCAAAAAGTTGGATAGAGTTAATCCACTACACAGTTTCATTCCTAAATTTCTGACAAAACTTTAAGTCTTCTTATTTATAAAGTATGGACATGTTTTTTTCAAACATTTGTTTTTTAAGAATTTTTCAAATTTGTTTTAATGTTGTTTTTTAAGATTTTATCAACTTTTTGTATTTTTATTTTTATTTTATTCTTTGTTTAATTAAAATTACAAAATTAATTCACATAATAAGCCTTGTCAACTATATCTTACATATAGACAAAAAATAAAAATTGACTCTCCAAAATAATATTACTTTCAATTTTTTATTAGTTTAATTATTTTAATAATTTTACATTAAAAAAACTAACTTGGAAAATGTAAATAATGTTTTTAAAGGAAAAATCATTAAAAAAAACACCTTTTAAATTAAAAAATGCAAAATACCTTTTAAAAGAACAAACAACCTTATAATAAAAATAAAAATAAAAACAAACAACAAACTTAAATACCAAAAATTATTAAAAAAATAAAAATAGAACTAATTAAAAACTACAAAATAAAAATAAAATACATATGTAATTTTTGAAAATATAGGAAAAAAAAAACAAAATAATGTAGCAAACAGCATATTTGAAATAGGGTGAAGAACAACCAAATTGGTATAATTTTAAATTTTTAAATTAAAATTACAAATTAATATAATTATAGCCTTGTGATGCGAAAAAAACATAAAATAACTTCCAAAAATAATATAGCTTAAAAAATATTTATTAGTTTATTATTTTGAATATATTTACATTAAAAAAATAAAAAACACTTTTCCATTAAAATAGCAAAATACCTTTAAAAAACAAGAATCTCAAAAAAAAACTTAAAATACCAAAAATTATTTAAAAAAAAACCAATTAAAAAATACAAAATAAAAATAAAATACATATGTGATTTAGAAAATTTAACTGGAAAAAAACAAAATAGGTGAAGAAGACAAAAAATTGGTGTATGAGACCCCCTTTTTTGTGTGACAAGGGACCCACCTCCACACATGCTCTTAACCATTAGGCCCACAAGCTGTATTGAGACCCCCTTGTTTGTGGGGCAAGGTACAAAATAAAAATAAAATACATATGTGATTTTGAAAATGTAACTAGAAAAAAACAAAATAACAAAATAGGTGAAGAAGACAAAAAATTGATGTATGAGACCCCCTTTTTTGTGGGACAAGGGACCCACCTCCACACATGCTCTTAACCATTAGGCCGACAAGCTGTATTGAGACCCCCTTGTTTGTGGGGCAAGGTACAAAATAAAAATAAAATACATATGTGATTTTGAAAATGTAACTAGAAAAAAACAAAATAGGTGAAGGATGCTCTTAACCATTAGGCACACAAGCTGTATTGAGACCCCCTTGTTTGTGGGGCAAGGTACAAAATAAAAATAAAATACATATGTGATTTTGAAAATGTAACTAGAAAAAAACAAAATAACAAAATAGGAGAAGAAGACAAAAAATTGGTGTATGAGACCCCCTTTTTTGTGGGACAAGGGACCCACCTCCACACATGCTCTTAACCATTAGGCCCACAAGCTGTATTGAGACCCCCTTGTTTGTGGGGCAAGGTACAAAATAAAAATAAAATGCATATGTGATTTTGAAAATGTAACTAGAAAAAAACAAAATAGGTGAAGGAGACACCAAATTGGTGTATGAGGCCCCCTTGTTTGTGGGACAAGGGACCCACATCCACACATGCTCTTAACCATTAGGCCCACAAGTTGTATTGAGACCCGCTTGTTTGTGGGACAAGGGACCCACCTCCACGTAGTGATTTGACTACTAAGTCTAAGAAGGCATACATACTTTACCCCCCTTTGGTTTTGAACATGTGACCTCTTAGGAGGAAACACATGGTCTTAACCATTAAGCCCATTCTAGGTGTATAAGTGATAGGTGCTTCCAAATTCTAACACACTAACACTTACCAATAAAATCATTCTTTTACATATCCACCTAATATTTATTTATTTCACATTATCTTCTCTCACTTATATTATGTTAGTTTTTATTATTCATGCAACATTCACTAACAATTATGGCATGCATAGAAGCATTGATTAAAGTCACTTTTTCCTAGTGTTTTTTAATCAATTTTTTTTTAGTGTTTTTTAAAACAATATTTTGATTAACCAATTAAAAAATAGTAATAACAACAGAAATCAATGTGGGTTAGAAACAAAATACTTCAATTTCCATTAGAGCCATAAATTAATTAGAAAAAATAATAATAATAATAATTTCTAGTATGAGGGAGATATGTAATTGTTTCACTACTTCACATGGCTTTAATATGGAGTTAACAAATGATATGTAAAAATAATAAGTCATTCTATGTTTAGTTGGCATTAAATATTTAAAACAAAAAATAGTGTCAACCATAAATAAAATATTTCAATATCCATGTTAAATAACATGATTTTATATCAACTTTATAAAGAGAAAAATAAAATAATTGAAATTAAATTTTTTATATATTTTTAGTTTCCATTGTGAGGAGATGTGGATATATAATATTTTAAAAATGTGGATAACAACAATATAGATCATACTATTGTAGAATATGAAAATATAGATCTATCTTAACTACAAATTTAACAAGTGCTAAGAGGGATCAAATCTCTTGAAGTGAAAACCTCTATTAGAGTGCAAATTTTGAAAAAATGTTTGCACTTACAAAGATTTGGTCCTAGTGCTAAGAAGGATTAAATCTCTATTAGAGTGCAAAATTTGAAAAAATATTTGCACCTACAAAAATTTAATCCTTGTAAACATTTAATAGATCAATAGTTAAAATGGAACGACTAACATTAGAGTAAATTTTGACCTGGTTGGAGAGTCACAAGCTCGTTAGAAGCTTTGGGCCATTCTCCTAGTTGTACCTCTTATGTTTTGGACAAAAGAGGCACTAAAAGTTATTGGCAATCAATCATGTTGTTTTATGTGCATGAAGGATGAGTGTTTGTCCAAATTAGATGGGTGTTGGGTATAGATACAAATAGAGGTGGACAACTAGATACACTTAAGTAGTAGTGCCACCCAGTTTTTTTTTTCATTATATTTTTTAAAATATTATGTGAGTGTTATTATTCATTCAATATTAAACTCATTTTTTTTAGTATTTTAATCAAAATTTTTTTTTTATTCTTTTTAAAAATAATAATTGATTAATATATTAAAAAATAGTAATAACAAAATAAATCAACATAAGTACAAATAAAATACTTTATTTTTCACTTTTATTTTACATCAATTTTATAAAAAATAATGTTTTTGATATTAGTGATGTATAATTAAAAATAATTCAATACCATATTAAATAAATAATTCTAGTATCAACTTTATAGAGAGAAAAATAAAGTAATTGACATTAAATATTTTCAAATATTTTCATTTTACATTGTGAGGGAGATGTGTAACTTATTTTATTCTTAATATATAATGGATATATAATATTAGTTAAAAAACATTAACCAATTTAGATCCATCTTAAATCCAGATCTACTAAGGGCCGAGAGGGATCAAATCTCCTTTCACTCTCAAGGAGGTTTGTATTTCAAAAGATTTGATCCTCTTGACACTTGGTAGATCCAGAGTTGAGATGGATCTAGGCAGGTTTTATTATTAATTATAATTATAATGTTTTTTCATTTCTATTTTATTTTGACTTGTAATGTTTACAAGACATTACAACATCTCTTATACACTAGGTTGACAATGCCTCTCTAGGCAATTACTTTTAACCCTTGTATTATTTTCAAAAATTGAACCCACATGTAAATGTTTACCTAACATTTACACCACTACAACATCTCCCCATAGCTCTTTGCTCTTAGATTTAATTTTTAAAATGTTATAAAATAAAATAAAATAAAATATTTATAAAATATTTTGATTTTGAAATGAGTTATGGTTTGGGCCAGTGGTATTGATAAGTCATGATATTGGCCTATGGTATTGTAAGAAACCTTATTTACAAATTAATAATATTTGTAATATTTCTTTTTGAAACGAATTATGGTTTTTTGGTATGTTGTATTGATAAGCCATGGTATTGTAAGAGAACCTATTTAGAAGTTAATAATATCCATAGTAAAATGGGGTGAATATTCATAGTTATTTTAATGATGTTAATTTATAACTACTACTTATATGTTATGTGTTTTAATGTCATAAGTATATTATGATTTTCTTTTGTCTAAAAAATTGTTCTTAATTTAAAAAAAAAAAATTACAATATAAAAAATGAATTTTAAAAATATTTGCATCTAATGGCCTATACATCTAACAATATGGATCTATATCATTATAGAATACCTCAATACCAAAAACTTCATAAAAGCATTATAGCTCATCATGCACTAATAAAGATGTAGAGCGTCTCTCCCAGCAATAACAACAATATAGATCTATATCATTATAGAATACGTCAATATAAAAAAAAAAAAAAAAATTTATAAAAGCGTTATAGCTCATCAATGCACTAATAAAAATTGAACCAAAATAAAGAAGGTAACAACCATTTCACCCAACCACAAAAAATTACCAAATAACAAACATTTCCAACCTATTATTCAAATATAAAAAATATATATATTTTTTATTTTACTTCTATTAAATAATAAATATTATACACATATTTCAATATATATAACATCTAATTTTAAATGTATATTAATTTTTAAATAAATTTCATACCATTATCCAAAGGAAATATTAAATTGTATAATTGAATAGTATCCCTATGATATTATCACAACCAGTCTCATTTTAAATGCGGCCTTCCTCATAATTCAACAGTACCTATATGAAAAGGATGGCAATTTTCAGTTGAAAATTGCGTCATTGTATTATACATAAAAGCAGGACAAAAAGCCAATTTAGACTTAAATAAATAAATATTAAAAGAAAATTGCAACATTTTGACAAAGAGAACCAGATGCACTTTATAAAAATCTATTCACAAATAAATAAATAAATATTAAAAAGGGAAACATCTTAACAAAACGAAATAGATATACGGTATAAAAGCCCATTCACAAATAAATAAATATTAAAAAAAGCCAATTTAGAAATAAATAAATATTAAAAAGCGCAATATTTTAAGAAAAAAAATAGATAGATGTTTTTTATAAAAGCCAATTCATAAAATAAATAAATAAAATAAAAAAGATATATTCTATTTTTCCCTTTCAAATTTTTTATATTTTATTTTGTAAAGTTAAATCAATTTGAATTTATGTTAATTTGAATCTATTTAAAATGAGTTAAGATGCATCTATGTTATAAATTATAATTATTAATTTTATATTATATATTTATTTTATTTCTAGTTTTATATAATTTTATCCAAGTTAAAGTGTTTATTGACAATTATCATTATTATTTTAATTTTTAGTTTATTTTGATGTTTATATGACATTACATCATCATATTGGCTTGGAGAGTGTCTCTCTACCTCATTACTTTTAACTTTTTATTATTTTTAATTGAGCACACATGCAAATGTTTCCAAACATTTACATCACTATAACATTTCTCCATAGCTTTTTGCTTTTAGATTTAATTTAAAAAATATATAAACTAAAATTAAAATTAAAATTAAATGTTTATAAATATTTTGATTTTGAAATGAGTTAATAGTTTTGGGGCAAGTGTTATTGAATAAACTATGGTATTTTCCCATGGTATTATAACAAAGCCTATTTACAAGTTACTAATTTACAAGTTATTAGTATCAATCTTAAAAAGTGGGTTAATATCATGATTAATAATCTTGTTATATAATATGTTTTATTGTAAGTATAAGTTTTAATTTAAATTAATTATAAAATTAAATTGAAATAAAATATTTATAATATTTTTTTGTTTGAAATGAGTTATGATTTCTGGATGTGTGGTATTGATAAGTCATGATATTGATTCATGGTATTGTAAAAAAACCTATTTAGAAATTGACAATATGCATGGTAAAATAAAGTGAATATGACTCTTGTTATATTGTAAATATTAAAATGTTATATGCTAATGTAACATTAAGTTATAGAGCACCTCTCGATACAATAAACTAGGAACTAAAATGCCCTAAACTCTTTTAATTTTTATTGATAATAGCAACTTGAAAATCAAGATGTAAATTGATGTAAATTTACATAAAGAAAATACAAATAAGCCTTCAAAATTCTCAAGGCTTCAGTGTTAACTCAAAACATGCATCCTTACACAAATCCACATGGATATAGGTAAAGTATTCTTTTAAAAGTTTTAAAATTTTGTGAAAAAAATAATTAAGATTTTGTAATAACATTTTAGAATTGAATGATTCCACAATCTGATTAAAAAAACAAAGATAAAATATATACCAAATATTAATGTTTTGGCCGTTAAACAAAATTAATTAAATTTCCACTAAAGACGAACAAACCGAAAGCTACTGCCAAAGTTTCAAGTAAATTTAATTTTTTTAAACAACCCTAATAAAACCTAATAGGTATCCAAAGTAGACAAGAAGACAAAATGTTCTCGGTCATAGCTAAACTCTCGTTTCTTTATGATTAATAAGAATAAAAAATTATTACTTTAGCTTTTTGCTTTAAGTTAAAAAAAATATGTTTAAGGAGTATAGAAGAGATGTTGACGAAGAATAAAAAATTATTAGTTTAGAGTTTTTGCTTTAAGTTCAAAAAAATATGCTCAAGAGGCATAGAATAGATGGTGATGGGTGTATTTTCAATGATTTGAAGGTTACTTATTCAAAACTCAGTTGGCAAAAATCTAGTCATGTTAAAGGTTGGTGTGGCCTAGACCAACTGCAATCCCCATGATTTTGATAACTTAGATGCTCCTGGACTGTTGTTTCTCAAACCAGAAATTAACCCTGCAGTCATATTTAGAATACATAAACAACTTGACCAATAAAAAAACACATTTGCTAGAAATATTAATTTAAAGCAAAGTTTAAAGCACAAATGTTTCTCAAACTCTATAAAATCCAAAGTCAATGAATGAGAAGTAGAAAATTTGAAAAAGCTTAAAGCACATATGTATGTCAGACTCTATAAAACCCAAAATCAGTGACTAACTAGCAGAAAATTTGATTGCGTGGGGCAGGCTTTGTATTTTTAATGTGAATATCTAAATGAACAATGAGAATCGCAAGTGTGTGGATAATGCATGAATCAGATTATTGAACATATGCCCAAGATTCCAAACACAAAGAGCTCGATTTTACCATCCTCTCAAGGAAGACACACCAAAATTGTGAACCTCCTCCTCCTTGAGGGAATGCATGCAATAACGATCCAATAATAGTAACATCTGATAAGCTCCCACATATATCCTGGACATAACAATCGTCGTCAGCGTTACCATTGTCTCATCACTCACATAACCCTCCCAGAAAACCATCATTTTCCTTCCTTTTAGTGCCCCAACAAGAGAAGATAACAAACAGATTAATGTAAATTCCGTTGAGATTCAAACCTATAACTCCACATTGTTGTTTTTCTCCGTATAATTGGGTTGGTTTTGCTTCTTCCGTCCACCTTGGGCATCGTCAACTCTAGATCTACAAGATGGACCAATGGCACTCACTGGTTGCATCACACAAAGCAGGAAATGAGACCACACAAATGAGAAATCTCGTCAATTGACGAGATTCGGTGTTTTTTATTTTCCAAACCATGCTCTTTGCCCGATCTCTGTCTTTGTTTCAATCTCAAATATATTATTTAAAAAAAAAAACTACTTGTACATGCAATGAATTAATTAAATCAAAATTGTCTGTGTAAATTAAAATAGATCAATTTGAAAAATTAAATCACTAAATTTAAAATTTCTTATTTTCAGAATAAATATTATATAAAGAGTTTTTGGAAAAAAAATGAATCAACTTAATTTTTATTTTATTTTTTTTGTAACTAGGGTGAGCCTAGGCTTGGGCCAGCTTGCTTATTGGTTGGGAGAAGACAAATCTACCCACCATGGGATGCTTACCACAAAGATTGTATGAGGTTTTGATCAAGCCTGGATGCCCCTTGAGAAGTTTAATCCTCCCATAATGACTTCCATTCCTGATCAGATGCTCAAAAAATAACTCAAATTTCAAAGTTATCCGATTGGTGTGGAACCTGGACGACTGTGTAGTGCTCGTCATCCTGAATCTGATGCAACTCATTTCATGTGAAACAAACTCCTTATGACTCTAGAAACAAGCTCTATTCACTTTCCCAAACAAAGAAATTTTCAAAAAAAATGAAAACCTAGTCAGCAGTCTGTAATGTTGATGTGGCGCTGACTGGGCAGGTTATGTGGACATTGACTTGGTTAATGGGCTCCTTCGGTGAATGGGGTGCTAACAAGTGGCTTCTTTTCATTTGTTGAAATTCCGCGATTTTCATTGGTTGGTGGGGTGGCCAATCACGAGCTGACACGTGGCTCAATTGGAGGTCACCACATGGCACCCCGAGAGGCCACCAAAAGTTTGTTATAGCCTAGGCAGAGGAAACAAGGGATCGAACCTGCAACCCTCCAATATTAATACAAAGGCTTTACCAACACACCATGTGTCATGTTTCTTAACACTTATGATCACGCTAATTATTTAAATTGTTTCGGTGCAAAGTTCAGAAGTTAGACCAGCCCGTGTGGGGCTAGCCCACATAGTTATGTAACCACCTATATGATCAACGTGGAGGTGGAGTGGGGGCTCGATCGGCGGGGGCGGCCGTTGGCCTTAGCCCCCCAGCACATGGCCACGAATTTTAGACCTTAACCGTTAGCGGGCGAAATTGTAGGATGATGTCGGATTTTGGGAAAATTGTGGTGCAATTAGCAGAAGATTGAGAAACGCCATAAATTCTTCATTTTTTGACCAAATTAGGAGTAGAAAGAGACTAAACAACTATTTTTGGATATTCTGGACTCATTGGAGTAGGTTTCATAAGCATTTGAGCATTGTAAACACGTATTTTTACACATTTGAGCATAATAGAGAGGCCCAAGCCATTGGAAGCTGGACCAAGGAGACGTAGCCCAGGAGGGGTGAAATCCTTCATCATGTTCTTATTGTGATGTGTTGTTGGTGATTTTCTATACATTTATATGTTGTTCAATTTTTTATTTATGTTAAAATTTCTCATAAAATTAACATAAAAACACATTTTCACTTGCAATAAACTCATGAATCCTTAAGCACATGAATAGCATTTTGTTTATAATTTGAGGAGGATCTTAGCACAAAAAAACTAATATTCCTAATCAAATCATTTTGGTATCAGAACCCTTGGTTTTATTTGTGCAAGAAGGGTTTAACTATTTGCAAGTTTAAGTCATGCTTACAAGGTTAAAACTCAAAAGAGGAGAACAGAAACTGGTTGACAACCTTGAAGTTGGGTCAAGGGGAAGGAGGGAAAGGTTGCCACAATCTCCAACACCAGTTCTTCCTCAAGTTGCAATTGAGACTCTAGTGAGCATGTCTCATTAAGGAGAGCCTACAATGATAGAGGATGAGAATGTCTTCAGGAAGGCTTTCTTTGATATCACAGAGATGGTCAAGGTCTTCAATAAAGAGAGGAATATTAGGTTGCGGGGTGAAAGCTCCAAACCTCCCAAAGGAGAAGGTTCTGCAGGAGGAGGAGGTAATGGAAATGGAGGTAAACCTCCACCCTCTCCACCATCTTCTTCATCTTCTTCTCCACATGCATCATCACCCTCTTCCACTAACACAACCCTTACTCATACTAATCAACATACCTCAAAAGGAACTGGTAAATCACCCTTATTAAAACTTGATGTTAAATTTGAACTTCCCATGTATAATGGTGAAGTGAATGCAAAGAAGCTTGATAATTGGATTCATCAGTTGGAGGTCTATTGCAGAATTCAAAAACTTCAATAGGATGACATAAAGATTCAGTTAGCTTCCTTGAGGATGGAGGGTGCAACATTACTATGGTGGGAATCAAAGACACAAGGAGAGATAAAAAAACACGGTAAGATTTAAATTTCTTAGTCTGATTTCATTGTTGCAATTAAAAGACAATTATATCCTCTAGCTTATATGTAGAAAGCCATCATGAATTAGCATAACTTTAGACAACTTAAAGGTCAAAATGTGCAAAATTACACCTAAGAATTCATAAAAAAATCTCTAATGTTAGGTGTAGATTTGCAATCACAAGTCACGTTGTTGAAGTGCATAGGGGGTTTACACAGTTACCTTAGGTAAACTATCTTAATGTTTAATCCCAATAATCTAGATGATGTGTGTGTGCAAGCCACTCATCTTGAGGCAAGAGAGAAAAACACTCCAGAAGAAGGTAGTTAAAAGCCATTTAAGGGTAAAGGAAAAAAAATGGTTTCAAAGGGAAGGGAAAGAAAAATGCATCTATCAAGAAGGAAAAATAGAAATTAACATGCAAACATTTTTCCAAAGAGGGTCACGATGAAGCTTATTGTTGGAATATTCATCCTGAAATGAAACTAAAGAAATTCAACAAGAAGGGAAAACAAAAAACAACAACAACCACTCAACAGGATTTGGGATCCGATTCAGGTGATGAAACTAAAATTACAGCCATGGGTATGAAAGGAAAAGAATCCATTGCTAGCACTAGTACTTCAAAATTCACACAATGAAACTCCAAATGAAAAGAAGAGGATAGAACTTTTTCACATAAGGGTGATCTCAAAACATAGTAAAATTGATACACTTTTCGATAGTGGCTCTCAAGCCAAGCTTATCTCTGGAAATATTGTCAAAAATTTAAACTTGGAAACCATTCCACATCATAAACCATATCCACTTGGATGGGTGAGTGACAATGCACAATTGCAGGTAACTACAAAGTGTAAACTGAAATTTGTCATTAATGCAAATTTCACAAATGAAGTGGAGCTTGATATTGTGCCATTAGACATATGTCGTATAGTTTTGGGTAGCCCATACCTCTATGACAAAAAAACTATCTTCCATATACATGAAAACAAATACCATTTGTTCAAATATGGAGTATAATATATTGTGAGAGCTCATAGCAAGAAACCGAATCTTTCACTTGTTAATGCAGGGCAGATGAAAAGACTAGTGAATTAAGGAAAAAAATTTGTGCTTCTAATGATCAAACCCAAGAATGATGTTAATAATGAAGCTTTTAAAGGTTGTGATTCAAGATTGAAATCTGAATTGGTTGATGTAGTTAACCAATATGATGATATTTTTCAGGAGCCAAGAGAATTGCCTTCCAAGAGAGGAATCCAACATGAGATACAGTTGCAACAAGATTGTCCTCTTCCTAACACTGGCATGTATAGGAAGTCAACGATGAAAAGTGCAGAAATTAAAAAGAAAATTCAGGAGTTGTTGGATAAAGGGATCATTAGGCCATCTTCTTTTCCATGTGGTTCACCTATTGTTTTGGTGCCAAAGAAGAATGGAACATGGCGCATGTGTGTGGACTTCGGTGCATTGAACAATATTACAGTAAAGAACTGTTACCCACTACCTCGAATAGATGATTTACTTAATCAATTGAAAGATGCAAAATATTTTACTAAGTTGGAATTAAGGAGTAGCTACCATCAAATTAGAATAGCCGAAGGAGGCATTTGGAAGACAACATTCCAAACAAAACAAAGTTTGTTTGAATGGCTAATTATGCTTTTTGGTTTATGTAATGCTCCTACTACATTCATGCATGTGATGAATGATGTGTTGAGGGCATTTCTTGTTGAGTTTGTTATATTCTACTTAGATGACATCTTAATTTTCAGTAAATATTGTGATGAACTTGTCATGCATGTGAGAAAAGTACTTGATGTCTTAAAGAAAGAACAGTTGTATTTAAAGATGTCAAAGTGTGAGTTTGGAAAAACTTCTTTAGTTTACTTGGGTCATATTTTTGGAGGAGGTGAGTTGAAAATAGATCCCTCCAAGGTTGATGTCATTTTGAATTGGCCAAGGCCTAAGACAGTGACTGAGGTAAGAAGTTTTTTGGGAGCATCCAATATTGGAGGAAATTCTTTGCTAACTTTTCTTCTATAGCAACTCCTTTGCATGCATTGACAAGTGTGAAAAAGGTTTTTCATTAGGGAGGCAAATAGAAAAAGTCCTTTGATGCATTGAAGGAAAATATCAGTTCAGCTCCAGTACTTGCACTTCCAGACTTGAGACAGTCATTTGAGATTCATACTTATGCTAGTGACTACGCCATGGGTGCAATCCTCATGCAATATGGTAAGCCTATCTAATTTCATACGAAAACTTTCAATGGTGCAGTAATTAATTATCCTACATATGACAAGGAATTGTATGCATTGGTGCAAAGTGTGAAAAAATGGAAACACTACTTGATGGGTAAGGAAACAATCATTCACATTGATCATCAACCATTGCAATACTTGCAATCACAATCAAAGTTGCAACAATCAGTGGCACTTTTGATGGATGAGTTTTCTTCAACAATTCACTTGGTAATAAGGTATAAGAAAGCTATCTACAATAAAGTTGTTTATATGATTTATAGGCCTATTGTTAGTGCAACTACTTTACTCAAGCATAATTCTGTTTTGCATAAAATTTATATTGAGCAATATGCATTAGACAATGAATTTTAGGATGTTTATGCAAGCTTGAGTCAAGGTAACTAGGTAGAGGAATTGGATTATCATTTGCATGATAACTTGTTGTAACATCTTGGAAAGCTTTGTATTCCATAGGGAGAAAGAGTCAACATTATAAGAGAGGCACATACTTCTCTTATCGCTGGTCATTTCAGCGTAAGTAAGACAGTGGCACATATACAAAGGTATTGTTATTGGCCTCATATGCTTGAAAGTGTGTCATGTTTTATCAAAATGATGTTCATTATGTGCAGTCAGTAAGCCTAACAATGGGAAGTTAGGATTGTACACACTACTTTTGGTTCCTTCACGACTATGGGAAAGTGTTTCTATGGATTTTGTAGGAGGCCTTCCATTTTCAAAAAGAGGTCATTATATTTTTATGTAGTTGTGGATAGGTTTAGCAAAATGTGTATTTTGATGCCATGTAAAAAGAAAGTTACAGCTGAACAAACTGCTCAGTTATTCTTTTAGAATGTATGGGTGCATTTTGGATTTCCCAAATCCCACATCCATTGTTAGTTATCGATATTCTCTATTTGTTGGAAAATTTTGGACAAGCTTGTGGGGATTCATGGACACCAAATTGAAAATGAGTACAACTTTTCATCCACAAACATATGGTCAAACAGAGGTGGTGAACAAGACAGTGATAAATATTCTTTGTGAGTATTGCAGCAAGCATCCTAATTTGTGGGATGAACATTTTCACTATATTCAACATGCTTACAACTGAGCCAAGCACTCTTGAACTCAAACATCATCATTTGTAGGATATTTGGGATACTTGCCTAAGTCTCCTTCAGATTTCAGTTTGATATTGATGGTCATAGTGACATAGACAAAGCAAGAAGGTTCATTGAACAAACCCAATTGGTACACCAAAGAGTTCAAGAACAACTTGAAAAGAGCCAAGGCAAGTAGAAAGCAAGGCACGGAAAGCATCGTGTAGATCACAAGTTTCAAGTCGGTGCTGAAGTTTGGCTTCACATTAGCAAAGAGAGGCTCCAAGGAGAAGGTAAAAAACTAAAACCATATGGTCCATTCAGAATTTTGGAAAAGATTGGTAACAATGCTGTTAGGTTGGATTTTCCATCATATATGCAAATTTATGTTGATGTGTCACTCACTGGGTAGGTTATGTGGACATTGACTTGGTCAACGGGACCCATTGGCGAATGGGGTGCTAGCAAGTGGCTTCTTTTCATTTTTTGAAATTCTGCAATTTTCATTGGTTGGTGGGGTGGCCAACCATGGGCTGACACGTGGCCCATCTGGAGGCCACCATGTGGCAGTCTAGAAGGCCACCAAAAGTTTGTTACATTCCAGGCAGAGGCAGTGAGATTCAAACCCGCGACCTCCCAATGTTAATACAAAGGCTTTACCAGCACACCATGTGTCATGTTTCTTAACCCCTATGACCCTGCGAATTATTTAAACTATTTCGGCATGGACTTCAAAGGTTGGGCCAGCCCACGCGGTTACGTAACTGCCCATATGATCACCATGGCGATGGAGTGGGGGCCAGGCTGGCGGGGATAGGTCGTTGGCTTGAGCCCTTGAGCACGTGGCCCCCCACGTGACCACGAATTTCGAACCTTAAGCGTTAGCAAACCTTTTTAACTGTTTGACAATTTCGCCCTGTTTTCGGTGAAATTGTCGCTCTGTTAGCATGCTTGGTGGGTGAAATTGTAGGATGATGTGGATTTTGGGGAATTTGCGGTGCGATTATACAAAGATTGGGAAAGGTTGTAACTTCTTCAGGTTTTGACCAAATCAGAAGCAAAAAGAGGCTACACATCCATTTTTGGACATTCTGGACTCATTAGAGTAGGTTTTAGTAGCATTTGAGCATTGTAAACACATATTTTTACACATTTGAGCATAATAGAGAGGCCCAAGCCATTGGAAGCTAGACCAAGGAGACATAGCCCAAGAGGGGTGAACTCTTTCATCATGTTCTTGTTGTGATGTGTTGTTGGTGATGTTCTGTACATTTATATGTTGTTGTTCAATTTCTCATTTATGTTAAAATTACTCATAAAATTAACATAAAAACTCATTTTCACTTGCAATAAACTCATGAATCCCTAAGCACATGAATAGCATTTTGTTTATAACCTGAGGAGGATATTAGCACAACAAAACTAATATTCCTAATCAAATCAATTCCTTAGCCCCTCCCCATCAAGTTTGAACCCATGACTTGGTGGGAACTAAACCTAAAACTCTTATTTTTAAATTAAAGAGAAGTATATGGTGTAGCTATCAACAACGATTTTAACATAAAATATGCTATAGAGTTTTCTTTATATGCTACTTGCTAACTCATTTTTAGATAGATTTCAATTATAGGATTTATAGATTTTTTAAGTCATAGTTAATTATGTTTCCCAATTAAATAAGATATTTTACTTTTCCTCTTCTAAACTTTTTGCCAGCCCCTGGAATTGGAGCTGTGAATAATTGTTTCCATTTATTCTCCTTTAAACATGGAAGGCACTTCTTTCTCTAAGTCAGAACTTTAGGATGTATGTCTTTGTGTTCTGGATGCTCCTTGATTGTTTCATATTTCCTCGTGTTATTTTTCTAGGACTTGGATTATTACTAAATCAGTGTCTTTTTCGGCATGTGTTTCAGGATTGTTCTGCACCTTTTTACCCTCCTTTGCTTGGGATCCTTGTTGATTATGTTTGTCAAGCTACCTCATTGTTTTTCCTTGTGAGTTTGTCTTTGCATATGAGGAAAGAGATGTTAGGGCACCTAAAAAAGCTTACAAAAAGAGAGTTGTCATGAATGTGAGAAAAATCTAGTAGTAGAGAAAGAAATAGTTACAAATTTATGATCAATATTGCATCGAACTTTCTCAATTCTTAAAGATTCATGTGGATGTTAGAAAGTTATTTAAAGTCCCTTAAATATTGCATAATTTAAGCTATTTAAACTCCCTTAATATTTTTATTTCTATGGTCTTTCATTTGACTCCCCCTACTTAAATGTTAGGAAATGGTTTTTCATTCAACCCACTTGCTCATTTATGGTTTACCCTTATTCCATGGCAACAGAGTTCTTACTATGAATGTAATGTTGTACCGGTATTTGGAAGGATCAAGTAAATTCTAATGGTGGCAGGGAGAATAAATATATATGTAATTTTTTATTAAAAGGAAGAGGTCAATGCTTAAAAGTAGCTAACATATTCCAACACTCCTCTGTTCAACAGTAGGAAATCTATGGTGGGGTCTCTCCCCACCTCTGCTTTTACCATCTAATATTTAAAGATCTTGTCAAAGTTTGGCTAGTGGTAAAAAGGCCATCTCTAATCTAGTGCTATCTGGAGACATGTGAAGTTTCAGATACATACAAAGAAACAAAAAAAGGGGCACCTCCAAGGAAGGTTTTGATATTTTGCCACCTAGATATACACAATTTTGTAGAAACCTGAAGAATGCATGAGAAACAAAAAAAAGTCAGTTAGGTACATTATAATATGCACTATCAAGGGCACATGATTTAGCTACTATTGTACAAATAAATATAATGGTAGATCACAAATCATCACGTACCTGCATTTGTATCTTTTGGGCACACGTTTCCCCAATTAATTTTGTCAAAGCATATACTTAAAAGGAGGATGAGAATGACCATCCCTTATCCATTTTATAAAATATGACCATCAAAATAATGGCATAACCCTTGTTTCAAATTATCATTCTTTCCATTGTTTACAAATAAAAATTTAAATAGAAGGTGTGTAATTTAATCTTGTACACATATATGGACTGAAGATAAGGTATGATAGAGGTGCAACAATAGATTTCAATTTGTATGACCATAGTGGAACTCTAATCAACCCATAACTGGTACAGAAACTTGTAGGGTAAAATAGGATCTCCCTTAGCTTGGATTTTCTTTGTCATCTTAGTTTGATGGGAAATTATGTAGAACTCTAGAAAGCTTTGGATTCAAATAATACTTCTTTTTGTAAGCCCATGGCCAATGACCACTATGAAGGAAAAAATGTGACAATTCAGGTGGGAGTTGTAACTGCATCTCTTGGCTTTTTAACCAATTTTGAAGATGTGTACATGATGTGGGCTTTTGTTTAAAAGTTTCTCAATGCAAGTTTTGCAGAAAGAAATCGATCTGAGTCAGTTTGGTAATATGGAAGAAGGTAAGGAAATGATAGTAACTTTATTACAGAACAACAAAGTTTATGGCCAAGTTGGATAAGAGAACATGTCATTCTAGTGAAAACCCAATTCTAATGACAACAACCCTCAGACTCTTCTTGGGTTGCAGATGCATCCTCATTTAAAGCATGGGTCATGTTGCAAAATCAAGGTATGCTACCTGTGGACTAGTGTCTGTAATGGAGGGTGTTATCTTCTACATCTAACCAAGAATATTTTGATGATGTAGTTTGTACCATATGGGATTAAATTATAGCTCGTTCTAGAAAAAAATGCCTTTCTATCCTTAATGAGGTGGTTTGCCCCAGATCCTCAATGTGACATGTTTGATAAAAATGATTTGGGGAGTGAGAGAGGCCATCAATACAATAGAATCAAATTGCAGGGAGATGGTAGGAGCACAAACCAATTGAATAGTCCAGAATATGGAGTCTTTTTTTTATCAAAGGAGTAACAAATCATATGGATGGGAAAGATACTAGTTGCTTCCGTAACCAATTTTTTTATGTTTCTTCGCATTTGACATTGACATGTATATATTAAGGTTATTATATTGTTAAAGGTTTCTTTTGCTTCAATAAAAAGTTCAACATTTGCTCTGGGCCAATGTTTGGTTGAGTATATTTACACAATCAGTTAACAGAAAGAATAATTTCATGATAAGTTAGTGATGTGTTCAATTTTGTCATTTTTCAATATGTCATAAGTATAACCCTTTTATTGGAAATTGGAAAGGTTCATGGGACTAAGAATGCCCACAATTTTACTATCCTCCTAGTTCAACAAAATTCTAGCTTTATTGGCATGTTTGAACTTGGATACATAATAAGCATGTCATTCCATTATATGTCTGAACTTCCTCAACACAAAATCACAACCATAATGAAACTCATCCAGCTGCAAGAATGGTTATATTGATGGTTAACTCGAAGATGCCAATCTCAAAAGAACAAACAACACTTAACTTATTTAAATGAGTTTGTGGTAAAGTAAGAACAAGAAAGAAATGTGCAGTTGTGAATATTGAGGAGATCAGTCAACAGTTGTAGAGCTTCACAAGCTTAATAGTTAATACAAAGACAAAATGTTCATGATTAGATCCTAAAGAAAGATATCTTCCAGTTAAGTTGCAAAGACAGTCAAGCATTTAAAATGAAATACAATGACATCCCAACATTGTGAGGAATGTATCCATCTTCTAGCTAGCGGACTTTAAATAGTTCAAATCAAGTAGGTTGAGACTAGCTTCCCTGCACTCATACAAACTTGAGTGGCCTGAGGAAACAACCACATCTCCAAGAAGAGTGCTTTATAAAGACACATCTTTGCTAGTATTAGGTTATGAAAGGAATTCTTCTACAAAATATGAAAGAATCCAGCTATTTTGGTTATTTAATTTGCATTGAATTTTTTTCTTCTATTTCAAGTCATTCTTTCATGTTTTTAGTTTTTCAAGGGATTGATGTTGAGTTTCCATATTGTTGTAGTGTTCTTTATAAGATTGGAGTTATTGATAGCTATTGTGTGTAAAGGCTATGATGTAGTTTTGAGTTGGAAAGCACAACATCGTAGATATTTTTGTTACCTCTTTACAAAGCCACTGTGAGCATCCTCTTCGTCTTAAACAAAGTTACTGATCAAACGAGAACTATTACTTCAAAATGAGAACTCTAGCAAAATAAACCCAAAAAACATGTAAAAATAGTGTGAAAACAAAAAGTGTTGTATATGCATGACCACTTTTTTTCGGGGTAAATTTCAACATTTTTTAAAAATTATAGTAAAAGCCATTTTTGTTTGGTAACACCCCAAAAACAAAAAGTGTTAATGCTGGAATAATGTGTGGGAATAGGTGTACTTACGCATCAAACCGAAGAAGAGCTCCTTACGAATTGGATCATGTGGCAAGCTGGCACCCTAGTTTTGTGGACCCTTCAGTATTATTGAGAGGATTGGTCTAGTAGCCTATTGACTTGCACTGCCTTTGAAAATGAAAGTCCATGATGTTTTCCATGTGTCATTGCTTAAGAAGTATGTTAAAGATTTTGATCATGTGATTGGCTGGTCTGTATTGCAGGTGGAACAAGATGTAGAATTCCAGTCAAAGCCTCAATGTATATTGCAGAAAAAGGTGCTCATGCTTTGGAACCGAAAAATCAAGCAAGTTAAGGTGCAATGGAATCACTTTGGGCCCGATGAAGCTACATGGGAGATGGGAGATTAGATGCGAGCTATGTATCCTTCTTTGTTTGCTAGTTGAGGCAAAGCAATTTTGGTATGGTGTTTTGGTATATGTTTTGGTACATGTTTTCGTGATGTTTGGTATATGTACATATTTATATAGATGTAAATGCTGCCATGAGCTATGCTATAAAGATCCAATAAGTGGTATGGGTGTCATGTCATTATGTTTTCGTGTTGGTTTGCTTCTCAACAGGTTGATCATTGTAAATACTGCAACAAGCTAAGTTATAAAGCTCCATCGGAAATATGTTTTGCTTACAACAGTCTTGTGGTTATAGGTGTTGTTGAACACCAAGGATGGTGTTCCCCCAAGGGGAAGGGTTCTGTAACAACCCTAGTGAAAATTCCATGTAATAAAATCTCATAAAGAAAAATAATAACCACGGTTAATGGGATACTTATTCCAAGCTGAATGTTGGGCAAGTAATTCTAGTGTGGGTGTCCATTTGGTTATTAATGGATAAAAAAATTGACAAAGGCAATGGCTAAGGATTTGGAAAATCAAAATAGAATTTTTGGCACATTTATTTATGAAAATAATGGAAATTGGGAGAAAAGGGAGGTGAAAGGTCACAAGTTTCATACGAGGAGGAAAATGAAGAAAATAGAGGCCTCATTCATAAAAAGGCTCATGAGAATTAGTACACAGACTTTTGTTAGTTCAATTTTGAAGCTCTCTCATTATTTTATCACTCTCATACTCTTGGATACTTAGAGTTTTCTTGGAGCACTCTTGGAGTGTGTGGCACACTTCGATTTTTGGAGCAAGAAGACAAAGGAAGAGCATGAAATTGCAAGAGGACATTAGGATCAACTACAATGGGTTTTTCTTGCAGGTACCAAGTTGCATATATGTTTTCCTCACTAGTTTTGGTATGCATGACATATGCATGTGGTTTATTGGTCATGATTTGTCATTGGCATGGAGGATGGTTGAGATTGATAGAGGATTTTCCTAGCCTTTCCATTTCCTAGATAGCCATAGTGATTATGGATTTATTTCCTTTTTTTGTCTGTCGGTTCTCAAGTTTCCTTAACTTGGGTTGAGTTACTAGTCCTGGAAGTCCTGATTGGAAAAACACTCTGGAAGCCCTATAACAACTTGGGTTGAGTTACTAGTCCCGGAAGCCTTGTTTGGACAAATGCTCTGGAAGCCCTTGGTGAGTTGAGTTACTAGTCCTGGAAGCCCTGGTTGGAAAAATGCTCTGGAAGCCCAGATAATTTGTGGGTTGAGTTACTAGTCCTGGAAGCCTTGGTTGGACAAACGATTTGGAGCCCTGGAAGGCTTGGATAGAGACCAATCTGATGATGATTTTGTGATGTCCAATTATGAGGTGGAATCACTATTTGATGGGCTAAGGTGGATGGCCTCGGGAAGCCCTGGATTATTTTGGATTGACATGTTCTATCAGATCCCACATTCATGCTTGGAATATGGCACGAGGGTGAATGGTTGAAGAGAGATTTGGCTCATCCATTCTACAGTCGAGTGGAACGTGGAAGCCCTATACCGGGTTTGGATTTTACATCATCAGTATGTGGTTATTTCTCCTTATATTACTATGAGTATTATATTGGTTAATATGTGAATTATATGGTTGTGATTTCCTTAGTATTTACGTTGCTATTATGTTGGTTATGTATATGTTTTATGACAGTAGCTATGTATGGTTCTCATCATGTTTCTACTTGAAAATGAATGAACAATGTATCTATGACCTAATGGATGAAATGGCAACTAATGTGTTGAGGCATCAATGCTTCGTAACGATTCTCAACTAAGTATGAGACCCCTATGCTCAGATCTGTTATTTACACTTGTAGATTACATATTTGTGATATGTTTGACGAAATGTCTATCATAGCTAGTAGGGGTACAGTCAAGGTCTTATTCAAGTAACTGTATTTGTACTATCATTTCCCTATTATCTTATTGTTCTGAAGGTGTCATGCAATTCTAGGTGGTGACCTCAGCTCTAAGCCAAAAAAAGTGGCTCAAATCCTAGGGACATTGGCACAACACTGAAAAAAATTGTCCCTGGACACTTGCATGCATTGTCATGAGAGTATATAGAGCCTCCTGGATGTTGGCAGGCCTATAGCATGGGAGCATCTGAGGGTTAAGTGATCCAAAATCTCAGTGAGACCCAGAGACTGGTTGATAGAAAGGTTGGGATGGTTCCTGAGGGTCCTAATGCTAATGTTGAAGGTCTGTATGGTGTGTTTCCATCGGTTCCACTTCCCTAACATAAATTAGGAGGTCAAATCATATCATAGTTGTCTCTCATCACATATTTACGCCGGTTGGCCAGTTATTTGGGTAGATGTAGGAGGAGGGTGTTACAATTGGAAAAGGAATCTTGAAAAGCATGCAAACTCACCTTTTCTTGATGGGCAATAACAGGATAATTGCTTCTTGTTTTAGTTTTATACCTGTATTGTTAACATCATTCTCAAAAACACATGGTACCAAGTTTTTCATTATTTACATCAACAAAAACCTTAGTACATTCTTAAACAAGTTCAAATATGAAAACCACACCATGATCATTGAAAACAGTCGAAATTAAACTTTCTTGTGATTCAATAGGATTGTTATAATAGCCCTGGCGAAAATTTCATGTAATAAAAGTTAATAAAGACAAAATAAGACCATGGTTAAGGGACACTTATTCCAAGCTAAATGTTGGGGAAAGATATCCTAGTGGGTATCACTGGATGTGTGTTCTTGTCTAAGGAAAATTGGCAAAGGCATTAAAACGAAAAAAAAAAAGAAGCATTTTTAGCACATTTATTTATGAAAATAAAGGAAATTATGAGAAAAGTAAGGTGAAAGGTCACAGGTTGCATGTGAGGAGGAAATTGAAGGAAAATAATGGAAAATGAAGACAATAGAGACCTCATTAATAAAAAGGATTTTGAGGATCAGTTGGTAACCTTTTGTCAATTCAAGTTTGGAGGTATCTCATTATTCTCTCTCTCTCACACTCTTGGTCACTTAGAGTTTTCTTGGAGCACTCTAGCTTTGGATCAAGGAAAGAAAAGAAAGCAAAAGGAAAGGAAGGAATTCAAGGATCAAGGAAGGAAGAGTAGGATCAGGTATCTTAAACATGAATACTTGCAAGTAAATTTTTGCTTGTGTGATTTCCTAGCTGGTTTGGACATGCATGCCTTTGCATATTGGTGTATGGTTCTGTTACTGTCGGTGGCATGGTTTTACTGAGATATGACAATGGTTTTCAGCCTAGCCTTTCCTTTTTCCGGATGCCATGGTGTTGGGATGTTTATCTCGGTTTTGAGCTTTGGTTTGCCAGATGGATTTTAGAATCTGGGGTATAGGTGGTCTCAAGTTTCATTCCCAAAGGCCTAGGAATCCGTTGACCGATTTGGGTGGGATACACAGTAAAGCTTGAGGGGTAAGTCTTGGTTTAGGGCCTAGTGATCCAAGTTTGGATTACGGTAAATCCTGAGAGATAGGTCTTGGTTTAGGGCGTAGTGATTCGGAATTGGATTGCGGTAAAGCCTGATAGACAAGGAGATGGAAAATTCCTCAAGGATAGTGATGGATTCTCGATGGAATTCCAAGTTCGGTTTGGTTGTGATTGGAGCACCGGATTTGGTGTGATCATGGTTGGATGAGGGTGGAGGTGGTTTAACATCTGGATTCCCTTAGTTGTTCTATGAGATCCCACATTCATCTTGGAATATGGCTCACGGGTGACTGGATGAAAGAGAGATTTGGTTCATCCATGTCTATGTTCAGGTGGCAGGTGGAAGTCCCGAACCTGGTCAGATTTTCCTTTGATTACTAAAAGCTCAGTTCTCTTACTTTTGCATTGGTTTATATGTGGATTTAATGGCTATCATATCTCTGATATTTATATTGTTTTATGTTGGTTATAAGGGTGGTTAAATGACTAGTTCATGCCATGGTTATTTCATGAATTTACTTGTAACTTTTAAATGTATGGATGCAAGAACTAAATAATGATGTAATATTTCAATGGAGAAGGAGGTGATCCTTCTGGTTATTTTTCATAAGTTCTTTCAGTCACTTATGCTTTGTCTTGTAGTCTAGACCTATAGGTTGCATTGATGTCAAGTGTTTGATAGAATGTCAGTCTCGATTGGGTATGCTCGGGCCTATACCTAAGGTTGATTTTTGTTTTTTGTTTTTTTTATTGTCATCATGTCTTTGATGGATTCTAAAGGTTTTAATAAATTCTAGGCAAAGGCTGGGATTATGGGCTAGAAAAGTGGCTCAAATATCGAGGACATTGGCACAGGTTTGCTGGACAAAGTCCAGGGACACTGGCACACAGGCTTGTGAGAGTGACTTTGGTTTCTCATCATTGTCTTGCCTATATCATGAGAGTGAGTAGGGGTTAAAAGGCTTAAATCATCAGTGGGACTCAAGGACAGGATGTCTGAGTGGTTGACATGTCTCTTGAGGGTGTTGTTGTTGATATGGATGGGTTTGTTTGATATGTTATGTCGGTTCGATTTCCTTAAGGTCACCAAGGAAGTTGAATCCCTTATAGTAGCCTCTCTCA
Organism: Pinus taeda; assembly: GCA_000404065.3. Lineage (NCBI taxonomy): Eukaryota > Viridiplantae > Streptophyta > Pinopsida > Pinales > Pinaceae > Pinus > Pinus taeda. Next base: position 125,961 of record APFE031065384.1, read on the forward strand.
TCACATGTTTACATCGGTTGACGATTGCTTGGGTGGACCTGGGAAGAGGGGGGGCTACAGATTGGTATCAGAGTGTGGTTGGGCTCGTTGGGTGAAGGTGCTCAATCATGCATGCATGTCAGTTGCATGTGTGTCTCTTACACTTGCATTCCATGTGCTTGTTGCATTGCATCATGTTGATCATGATTGTAGTAAGGTTTTCATGAGGAACTTGATGTTAATTTTTTTGGATGCATCGTCAGGAATATATGACTAGTTATATGATTATATGCAGCTTGATTACATCTTTGTATGTTAATTTGCATTCTTTAACATTTTGATTACATGTATTATTTGTGTAGGTTGATTACAAGAATTGATCACTTATGCTCGACTACATGCATTCATACGTATGTGTAGTTGATTAAGCATTGCTTATGCATGTTGATATTTGCATGTGGAAATGTGTGCAATGGAGTGATAGTTGTTGTCATGCATGAGGTCATAACATGCATTGTTGATATGGCCTTGAATCAATGATTGGACCCTAGCTAGAATGATGTTTATGTGTTGATACACTTATTCGATATATGTTTATATGGTGTTATGATTATGTTATACATGTATCACCCTAATTCTATGATATTGCAGACAAGGTATCCTCCCTGAACTATGCTAAGATACATTGGTCTATTGTGATTTGGTTTAGCTAACATAGTATGCCTTGTAGGAAAGAGACCAGATGCCTAGCAAGGTGGTAGACTACATAGAATCTCCCTATGCATAAGATGGGAAACATGGTGCAGGACACTCTTATGACTTGGCAAACACATTGAGAAGCCTGAAGGAATAAATAAGGAGTTGCAAAGCATACAATGACAAAATCATGCAGGCACAAGAGAAGCAAGCAGAGGTGAATATGATACTACTTCAGAGTTTGTCAAATTTGCAGCGATAGGGACCACTTCAGATTAGCCATGGACATGAGGACAATTTTAATAGGGAATATGCTAGTCCCCTAGTAGACAGGGGTTAGATAGATCTAACATGATCAGAGATGGAAGGCTTTTGGACACTCCAGATAGCCTGAGAGGTGGTCGACACAAGTACTATTACAATTCTAGCTCTTACATGCATCATGATCGTCATCGTTATCATCCTTACAGGAGGAGTGATAGGGGATACTTTCCAGATGAGTTTAAGAAGGCAAAGCCACCAACCTTTGATGGAGAGATGAATAAATCATAGGATGCAGAGGCATGGTTGCTTGGTATGAATAAATTCTTCCGATTGCATGATTATTCAGAAAACATGAAAGAAAAGATAACCACTTTTAGTTTCAAAGGTAAAGCAGATATTTAGTAGGAAGACATGAAGAATGTCAAAGGTATATATGAGGAGGATTTGAATTGGCATGCATTTGAAAGGCTCTTCAAGAAGAAGTACTTGTCTAAGAGGTATTGTGATGACAGAGTTAAGGAGTTTTATGAGTTGTGGATGGGTTCTATGACAGATGATGAGTATACTAGCATATTTTTGGAGCTGTTGAGATATGCACCTTACCTCTGGGAGGAGAAGGCCAAGATTTGGAGATTCATTGGTGGACTTCCAGTTGCATACAAAGATTGATTTCAATGAGCCTAGATCATTGGAGGAGGCCATCTGAAAGTTGAAGCAGTGTTATGAGCAGTTGAGGTGCAAAGTTGAGCCTAAGCATGACTTGAAAAGAAATGAGAAAGCTAAAGGAAAATGGCCACCGAAGAGGGAAAGACCTCAAGATGCAAGTGATCTACTTTTGTATGATTAATTTTGTTGTGCTAATAACAATTATAGATTTATAAACATGTGCTTGCTTCTTTCTTTTTGTCTCGAGGTTTCCTTAGTTGTTAGTGCTTACAAACAGGTAAATTTCCTTAAGTTAAACAAGACATTCATGAGAAAAATAGCTTCAAAATCTAATAATGAACAAAAAACATGTACAGTGCAACAAACCATCAAATAGACACATTAACACAATGTTTTGATGAAGGAGCTTACCCCTCCTGGGCTACATCTCCTTGGTCCAACTTCCATGGCTTGGGCCTCTGTATTAGCTCAATGTGGAAAAAATGTTTTTTAGAAAGCTCTATGGCTCCTAATACCTACACCAATGTGTTCAAAAGGTCAAAATTAGCCAATAACACTTCTTTATGAGCTCAATTTGGTCGAAAATTTCTCAAGTTATGCTACATTCAATTTTTTCCTAGGAATCCCCGCTAGATCTGGAGAGACTCTAGTTAAGTCTGCCAAAACTAGTATTTTTTGCCGTATTTGGTGCGCTGCCAAATCCTCCACCAACTTAATCCGAAATTTAAGTGGGCTTAATTAAGGTTTTAAACGGAATTAGTTTGGTTTAAACATGATTAGCACTAAGCGATATCCATTCGATGGCACTCAGTCCAACACCTGTGGTCTCATGGGGTGGGAGCTGGCTCACAGGGCTGGGTCCCACCACCCACATTGTCAAACATAACTACGACATTAACTATAGGTTTGCAACAATGGTTTTCAAACCTTCTGCCCGTGGTCCAACGGTAAAGCACGGAATTCGGGTGGGGGAAGTTATGGGTTCAAACTTGCCTTCGCCCATCCCATATACTTTTACCATAATATATATATGCCATATGAAATTCGAAATTTGGACTCATGCAGACTTTAACGTGGGTTTATATATGTGCATATTCTATATATATAT
>APFE031065384.1:128883-161829 GCA_000404065.3 Pinus taeda
AACAATTCAAATTCCACCTTGGAACCAACTAAGAAATTTCACCTTCACATAACTAAACTTGTAAATCGGGAGGTGACACTTCTCACAACCCCATTGGGAAAAAACTGAAGAAGATTCCCCTTGCTGACTGGACCGCTGACTGGATTGCCATGTCATCATTCTATCCCATTCTACAATTTTTTTAGCTATTTAGGAAAATGAACAACAGACCTTTTCTCCTTCATCCAGACTCTATTTTCGATGAAACAAATTGCATTGTGATCATCTTGACGAGACAGACACAGTTTTACAGTTTTCGAGCCAATATGAGAACTTTGATTTTTGAGTTAAACACTAAGAACCTGATCATTCCTCCCCACTAGAATCCTTTTGTACCCCAAAAGATACTATCAATTATTCAGAAAATGAGGGTACAACTCCCTCACCTTTTCTATCTGCAACCATTGGGCTTGAGAAGGCTTTTGTCCATTGAGTCCCACTGTAAGGTATTCGACATCCCCTCTCTTTGAAGTTCTGGTTCTTTTGTCAAGTATGAGATCTTGTTGAAGCTCATCTAGATATTCTGGCAAGAAATCATCTATTGATGGCAGCTAAACATGCTCTCCTTGATCATCTATCAAATGAGGCTCAAACAATCTCAAATTCTCAACATTAACAACAAAGTATATTTGCATGTAAGGAGGCAAATCAAGCTTGAATGCATTATTACCAATCTTTTCCAAAATTTTAAAAGGATCATAACGGATTGGTTTCAACTTTTTACCTTCCCCTTGAAGTCTCTCTTTGCTAATATATAACCAAACTTCATCGCCAACTTGATTTGTGATCAATCTGTTGTTTGCCATGCCTTGCCTTGTAGCTGCTTTGACTTTTCTCAAGTTGTTCTTGCACTGTATGATGTATCAACTGAATTTGCTCTATGAACTTCCTTACCTTATCGATGTCACTGCGACCTTCAATAGTAACATCTTTCTCAAAGATGAAGTCCAATGGTGATCTTAGAAAGTATCCATAACATGCCTCAAATGGTGATGTGTTTGTGGAAGAACGCTTTGCCCTATTGTATGCATGTTGTATGTAATGCAACTGTTCATCCCACAACTTGGGATGTTTGCTGCAATATCCTCTAAGAAGATGAATAATTGTTCTTTTGACCACCTCGGTTTGTCCATTTGTTTGTGGATGAAAGGATGTACTCTTCTTCAACTTCGTTTCCATCATGTCCCATAAATTTGACAAAAAGTTCCCAACAAATCAAGAATCTCAATCACTTACAATAGAAGTAGGAAGACCAAAATGAACCCAAATGTTTTGAAAGAAAAGATGAGTTGTTTGTTCAGATGTAATTTTCTTTTTACATGGTGTTAGTATGCACATCTTGTTGAACCTATCTACAACTACATACAAGTAATCATGACCTTTCCTTGACAATGGAATACCTTCTACAAAATCCATTGAGATACTCTCCCATGGACGTGAAGGTACCAGAAGTGGAGTGTATAAACCAAGTTTCCTATTACTAGGCTTACCTATAGCACATAAAGAACATCCTCTTATGAAATGAGAAATATTATCAAACATGTGTGGCCAATAACAATACCTTTGAATATTCGTTGTTGTCTTGCCTACATCAAAGTGTCCAGCAATCAATGAAGTGTACGCCTCTCTTATGATATTGTTTCTTTCTCCCTGTGGAATACAAACTTGCCCAAGTGATACAACAAAGTGTTATGTACATGATAATCCAACTCTTCTATTTGGTTTCCTTGACTCAAGCTTTCATATACTTCTTGAAAATCACTATCATTTGCATATTGTTCTATGTAACTTTCATGAAAAACATAATATGCTTGAGTATAATAGATGGATTTACAATAGGCCTTGAAAGAATATCAGCTACCTTATTGTAGATTCCCTTTTTATACTTGATAACCAAATGAAATTGTTGTAGAAAACCCATCCATCTGAAATGTCGTGACTGCTGCAACTTTGATTATGGCTGTAAATACTGCAATGGTTGATGGTCGGTATGGATGATGGTCTCCTTCCCCATCAAATAGTGCTTCCATTTCTTAACACTTTGTACTAATGCATAAATTTCTTTGTCATTTGTGGGATAGTTAGTTACAGCTCCATTAAAAATTTTAGAATGAAATAAAATGGGTTTACCATGCTGCAATAGAATTGCTCCCATGGCATAATCACTTGCATCTGTCTGAATCTCGAATGGTTGTCTAAGATTCGGAAGTGCTAATACTAGTGTTGAACTTATCTTTTTCTTCAAAGCATCAAATTCTTTCTGATGTACATCTCCCTAGTGGAAGACTTTCTTGACACTTGTCAATGCATGTAATGGAGTTGCAATGCAAGAAAAATTAGCAATAAACTTTCTCCAATATTGTGCTACCCCCAAAAAGCTTCTTACCTTTGTAACTGTATTGGGCTTGGGATGATTCAGAATGACCTCAATCTTAGAGGGTTCTATCTTCAGGTCACCTCCTCCAACAATGTGTCCCAAATACACCAAATAAGTCTTACCAAATTCACACTTCGACATATTTAAAAACAATTGTTCTTTTCTCAAGACATCAAGTACTTTGTTTACATGCATGACATGTTCATCTCTTGACTTGCTGAATATGAGGATATAATCTAAGTAGACAATGAAAAAATCATCTAGAAATTGGCTCAATACATCATTCATTACTCTCATGAAAGTAGCTGGAACAATTGTAAGACCAAAAGGCATAACAAGTCACTCAAATAATCCTTGTTTAGTTTTAATTGTAGTTTTCCAAATGTCTTCTTCAGCTACCCTAACTTGATGATAATGACTTTGTAAATCTAACTTAGTGAGATACTTTGCATACCTCAACTAATCAAGCAAATCATCAATTCTTAGGAGTGGATAACAATTCTTTACCATGATTTTATTCAGTGCACGAAAATCCACACACATGCGCCAAGTGCCATCCTTCTTTGGCTCCAAGACAATGGGTGAACCACATGGTGAAGTAGATGGGCGTATGATACCTTTTCTCAATAATTTTTGGATTTTCTTTTTTTTTTCCAAACTCCCCATAATATACATGCAATACATGCCAATGTTCGGAAGTGGAACATCCTGTTGCAACTAAATCTCATGCTGAATTCCCCTCTTGGGAGGTAACCTCCCATTTGGTTCTTGAAACATCTTTCAAACAAATCAAATTTTAATTTATCATCACAGCCTTCAAAATATTCATAATCAATATCATTCTTTTTCTTGATCATGAGAAGCACAAATTTTTTACTTACATTTACCAGTCTATTCATCCGCCATGCATTAACCAAAGAAATGTTCAGCGTTTTGCGATGGGCTCTCACTATGTCCTCCACCCCATTCTTGAGAAATATGTATTTTTTGTCATGGTGATAAAATACCACTTTTCTATCATACAAATAAGGAATACCCAATATTATTCCTAAGATGTCAAGTGGAACTACATCTAACTCAACTTCATTAATGAACTTTTCAGTAATGGTGAACTTGAATAAACACTTCCTTGTAACCTATAAGTGTGCATTGTTTACTATCCAACCCAATGGATATGGGTTGTAATGAGGTACAGTTTGAAGGTTTAGTTTTTTAACCAAGTCTTCTGAAATCAAGTTTGATTGTGACCCACTATCAAATAATGCATCAATATTTGTATCATTTGAAATCACTCTAACATTAAACAACTATATTCTTGACTCTTCATTTGGAGTGTTGTTTTGACTATGTGATGAACTAGTGCTTGCAACAGTTTCTTTCAATTTTGTAGCCATGGCTGAAATCTTGGTCTCATCACCAAAATCTGACCCAAGGACATGTTGTGTGGTAGCTATCGTCTTTTGTTTTCCCTTATTTTTTTGTTTCTTAGGCCTTAATTCGAGATGTAGTTTCCAATAATGGGCTTCATCATGCCCCTCTTTGGAACATTGTTTGCATGTGATTTTCTCCCCTTCTTTCTTCACACTTCCATTCTTCTATCCCTTCCATTTTCCACCCTTTTCTTTCTCCTTACCCTCGAATGGCTTCCTCTTACTACCCTTTTCCTTAATGTTTTTTCCTCTAGATTCAAGGTGTGTGGCTTGCACACATACCTCATCTAAATTGTTTGGGTTAAACATAAGGATAGTATGTTTCAAATAGGAATGTAAACCCCCAATATATTTCAACAATGTATATTGGGAATTAAAATTCACTCCTAATAACAAAGCCCTTTTTCTAGACTCCTGTGTATAATATTGGACTATTTGGCCTTTAAGCTACCTAAAATTTTGCCAACTCATAATGACTTTTTGCATATAGGCTAAAGGATAAAAATAACTTTTAATTGTAGAAACAAATTCAACCCAAGTGATGGATATCTTACCATGGATTCTCATTTTCTTTTGAGCCTTTTCTTCCCACCAAACTAGTGCAGCTCCTTCTAGCCTTAGTGAAGCCAACTGGATCTTTATATCGTCTTCTTGAAGGCCTTGAATTCTGTAGTATACCTCCAACTATCAAATCCAATTCTCTAACTTTTTTGCATTCACCTCTCCATTGTACATGGGGAGTTCAAATTTTATTTCCAATTTCAGTAATGGAGTTTTTCCTTTTGGGGTTTTGGAATGAGTATGGGTAGTTTCAGTGGTGGTAGTGGAGGATGATGTTGTGTGAGATGATGGAGATGATGAGGAAGATTATGAGGATGGTGGAGAAGGATGTGGCTTTCCACCATTCCCTTTGGAATCCTTCTTCTCATCCTTTCTGTCCTCTGAGCATCCTTCTCCATGTGGAGGTTTAGAACTCTCTCCAACCATTCTAGTGTTCCTCTCTTCATAGAGAACTTTAACCATCTCAGTCAAAGTATAGAAATTTTTCTTGAATTCTTCCTCTTCTGAAGAGGGACCTTCAGGCTCTCTTTCTCCAAACGTAATGTTATGGATTCAGGCTTAGAAATTTGTACTGATTGTACCTCTTCAATCTCAGTTGAAGGAAAAACTTGAGGAGTTTCAAGTGCAGCTAGAATTGGAACTTTGGGTGGTGGAGATTGTGGCCTTGTGGCTCTCCTTCTTGGCATTACCTTAGGATTTGCAACCAATAACTTCCTTTCTCCTCTCTGTAACCTTAACCTTGTAAGCATCACAATTTTATAACCATTAATACCCTAATTGCACAAACTCAAGAAATCAAGAAATTCAACCTTCCTTTGATTCCAACTTGATCTATTTTTGTATGATTATTTTTGTTGTGCTAATAACAATTATAGATTTATAAACATGTGCTTACTTTGTGCTTTTTGTGTTGAGGTTTCCTTACTTGTTGGTGCTTACCAACAGGTAATTTTCCTTAAGTTAAACAAGACATTGATGAGAAAAATAGCTTCAAAAACTAATAATGAACAACAAATATGTACAGTGCAACAAACCATCAAAGAGACACATTAACATAGTGTTTTGATGAAGGAGTTCACCCCTCTTGGGCTACATCTCCTTGGTCTAACTTCCATGGCTTGGGCCTCTGTATTAGCTTGATGTGGAAAAAATGCTATTTACAAAGATCTATGAGTCCCGATACCTACACCAATGTGTTCAGAAGGTCCGAATTAGCCAAGAACACTTCTTTCTGAGCTCAATTTGGTCGAAAATTGCTCAAGTTATGCTGCATTCAATTTTTTTCCTAGAAAACCCTGCTAAATCTAGAGAGACTCCAGTTAAGTCCGCCAAAATAGGCAGTTTCCACCGTACTTGGTGCACCACCAAATCCGCCGACAACTTAATCCGAAATTTAAGAGGGCTTAATTAGGGCTTTAAACAAAATTAGTTTGATTTAAACGTGATTAGCGCCAAGTGCTATCCATTCACTGGCCCTCAGTCACACGCTTGTGGTTGCATGGGGTGAGGGTTGGCTCCAACCACCCCTATCATCAGACATAACTGCGACATTAACTACAGGTTCGTGACAATGGTTTTCAAACCTTTTGTTGGTGGTCCAAGGGTAAAGCATGGAATTTGGGTGGGGGAGATTACGGGTTCAAAACCACCTACACCCATCCCATATTCTTTTACCATAATACATATATGTCATATGAAATTTGAATGGATTTATATATGCGCATTTCCAATACTTTGACTTTGCATATAAACCACTACAAACAAACATTTAATTACCTAACTCTATTATATATATATATATATATATATATATATATATATATATTATATATATTATGTATATTATATATATATAAAAAATATAGTTAAACTATAAATATAAATAATATATAATAATATTTAAATAAAAACAAATTCAAATTCTGCCTTGGAGCCAGCTAGGCAATTTCACTTTCACAAAACCAAACTGGCAAATTCGGAGGTGACACTTCTCACAGCCCCATTGGGCAAAAACTGAAGAAGATTCCCCTTGCTGATGGGACTTCTAACTGGACTGCCATGTCATCATTCTATCCCATTCTGCAATTTTTTTAGCTATTTAGGAAAACAAACAACAGGCCTTTTCTCCTTCATCCGGACTCTATTTTCAATGAAACGTTGTGTTGTGATCATCTTGAGGAGACGAACACAGTTGTACAATTTCTGAGCCAATCTAAGAACTTTGATTTTTGAGCTAAATACTGAGCACCTAATCAGCAAGTGAGAAAGAAAATGCAGTTCCTTACAAGAGATTAAATACAGTTGAGAAGGGATGTGGAGAGCAGCTAGCTAGAGGCAGTGGTAGGGAACCATTGCAGTGTTGGATATGTGGTAAGGATCATTGTAAGAGGGATTGTCTATAGTATCAAAGTGGTGGTAGAACCCAGATCTAAAGTGCTCAGGAGGCACATATAGTTGGTGATGTTGGTCATAGCATTTCTCAGTATATGCAGTTGTGGATAGCAAGAAAGTGGATAATCAGGCATCGATCATTGAGATGGACGGTGATATTTATGATCAAGTTGTTTCTATTTTGATTGATCCTGGATCTAACTATAGTTATATTAATCCTGACTTGGTGGATAAGCGTGGTTTGAGAAAAGAAGTGCATGCAGAATCTTGGTTGGTATAGTTGGCTACAGGTACAAAGAAGAGAGTTCACCATTGGTGAGGGCCTGTGCATTTGAGTTGAATGGTATGCCTACAATGACATAGTTTTATGTATTTCCATTGGGATCATATAGTATGATTTTTGGTATGGATTGGCTATACCTTCATAAAACCAAATTGGATTGCTTCGACAAGGCCATTGAATGTGTGGATAATAGTGGGGAAAATATGACTTTGCAGGGGAAGAAGAAGCCTACATCAGTGAGGATGGTTACTACTATGTAGGCTAAGAGTAGTTGCAGAAAATATTGTGTGATGTTTGCAGTACACATTTCTAGTGACAAGGGTAAGGAGGTTGAGGATGTAGATGTGTTAAGCAGGTACCCAATTTTGTAGTAGTTTCAGGATGTATTTCCTGAAAAAATTACAGAGTTGCCACCTCATAGGGAGGTATATTTTTCTACTGAGTTGATGCCAGGGGAAGCTCCAACATCAAAAGCACCTTACAGGATGAGCACACCTGAGTTGGTTGAGTTAAAGTTGCAGCTGAAGGAAATGTTGGATAAGGGGTACATTAGACTAAGTGTATCGCCTTGGGCTGTGCCAATGTTGTTCATGAAGAAGAAAGATGGTACTCTTACATTGTGCATTGATTACAGGTAGCTGAACAAGGTAACAATCAAGAATAGGCACCCATCACCGAGGATTGATGATTTGTTTGATCAGTTGAATGGAGCACCAATTTTCTCTAAGATCGACTTGAGATTGGGATACCATTAGGGGCAAATCAAGAAAGAGGATATCTTCAAGACTGCTTCAGAACCAGGTATGGGCATTATGAGTTTGTTATTGTTCCATTCAGTTTGACTAATGCTCTAGCTACATTTATGTGTTTGATGAATAGTGTGTTGTGTCCTTATCTAGAGAAGTTTGTTATTGTATTTGTTGATGACATACTGGTATATTCTAAGAATGAGGAAGAACATGTTGAGCATTTAGTAGCAATGTTGAGATTTCTAAGAGAGCATCAGTTGTATGCTAAACTTAGCAAGTGCAACTTCTTTTAGAATGAGGTACATTACTTGGTGATTTGGTTAAGAATATTAGTTTTATGTTCTAAGATCATCCTTAGATTAAAAACAAAATGTTATTCATGTGCTTAAGGATTCATGAGTTTTACAAGTGAAAAATGAGTTTTTATTTTAATTTTATGAGCAATTTTAACATAAATAAGAGACTGAACAACATCATAAAAATATACATAACATCACCAACAGGAACATGATGAAGGATTTCAGCCCTCCTGGGCTACGTCTCCTTGGTCCAACTTCCAATGGATCGAGCCTCTCTATTATGGTCAAATGTGTAAAAAGATATGTTTACAATGCTCAAATGCTTCTAAAACCAGCTCCAATGAATCCGGGATGTCAAAAAATGGCTACCTAGCCTCTTTTTGCATCTAATTTGGTCGAAAATTGGAGAAGTTATTACCTCTCCTAGTTTTCCTACTATTCGCTCTACATTTTCCCCAAAATTCGGCATCATCCTACAATTTCGCCTGCCAAGCACTCTAACGGAGCGACAATTTCGTTGAAAACCTAGTGAAATTGTTGGATCATTAAAAATTCATCTAACTCTTAACTTCCGAAAAATTTGGCTACGTGGGGGGCACGTGCCGGGGGTCTAAGGCCAACAGATTGCCCCTATCGGCTAGGCCCCCCACTCCACCTTCGTCATAGTGTTCACATGGGAACTCACAATTTTGTTAACGGCGGCGTTGAGCACGATATCTATGGCATTCACATGGGAGGCTTGTTTGGGGCTATGGTTAGCCCCTAACCATGGTCTGTGGACCGGGGTCGAGGGTTAAACATGATCCCCATCCTCCAACTCTATGCGATGTAAACCTTACATATAATGTGCCTCCCACTATGGTCAAGAACCATTGAGTAGGCGATGTGGTAAGGCTTTGTGTTGTGCGGTCGGAGGTGCCAATTTTAAACCCTGTGGCCTTTGCTTAGTCGTTGAACCAAATTTTAGTGGCCTCCCAGGCTACCACATGGCGGCCTCTAGTTGGGCCACATGTCAGCCCGTGGTTGGCCATTGTACCAACCTATAAAAGTGTACAATTTCTAACCAATATGAAGGTGCGACTTGGCACGAAATGATTCGCTGAGAAAACCTTGACTCAATCAACTACCACATACCCTGCCTAGTCAGCGCCACGTCAGTAGTGCAGACTACTGATGGGGCTATCCATTTTTTTGAAAATTCACATGTTTGAAAAGTGACAAAACATGTTTCTGGGAGCATACGATGTCTGTTTCACATGAAATGAGTTGTGTGAGATTCAATATGACGAGAACTACGCAGTTGTTTAGGTTCCACATCATTCTGGTGACTTTTACTTTTGATCGTAACTTTGAGCACCTGATCATTCCTCCCCACTGGAAGCCTTTTGGACCCCAAAAGATTACTTTAAGTTGTTTGGTAGATGATGGTACAGTTCCTCCACCTTTCCAATTTCTATCCATTTGGATTTTGAAGGATTTGTTCCTTGAGCCCCACTCGAAGATAATCAACACTTCCTTTTTTCGATGTCCTAGTTCTTATGTCAAGTATAGTGTCTTGCTGAAGCTCATCAAGGAATTCTGGAGAAAAGTCTTCATTAGATGGAATTTGAACATTCTCTCCTTGATCTTCAATCAAAGGAGGCTCATACAACCTTAAATTCTCAACATTAACAACAACATAAATTTGCATACATGAAGGAAAATCCAACCTGAAGGCATTGTTACCAATCTTTTCCAAAATCATGAATGGACCATATCTAATTGGTTTTAGCTTTTTACCTTCTCCTTGGAGCCTCTCTTTGCTAATGTGAAGCCAAAATTCATCATCGACTTGGAACTTGTGATATACATGATGTGTGTCGTGCCTTGCTTTGTACTTTCCTTGGCTCTTTTCAAGTTGTTCTTGAACTTTTTGGTGTACCAATTGGATTTGTTCATTGAACTTTGTTGCTTTGTCTATGTCGCTATGACCTTCAATAGCAACATCCTTGCCAAAAATGAAATCCAAAGGATATTTAGGAAAGTATCCAAAACATGCCTCAAATGGCGATGTTTGAGTTGAAGAATGCTTGACCCATTTGTAAGCATGTTGAATATAGTGCAAATGTTCATCCCACAACTTAGGATGCTTGCTGCAATACCCACAAAGAAGATGTATCATTGTTCTTCTCACTACCTCTCTTTCACCATCTGTTTGTGGATGAAAAGATGTACTCTTTTTCAATTTCTTGTCCATGAATCCCCACAGGCTTGATAAAAAATTCCCAGCAAAGCAAGAATCTCGATCACTAATAATGGATGTGCGCAATCCAAAATGCACCCATACATTCTGAAAGAATAACTGAGTAGTTTGTTCAGCAATAACTTGCTTTTGCATGGTACCAAAATATACATTGTGCTGAAACTATCCACAACTACATACAAATAATCATGACCTCTTTTTGAAAATGGAATACCTCCTACAAAATCAATAGAAACACTCTCCCACAATTGTGAAGGAACCGGAAGTGGTATGTACAATCCTAACTTCCTATTGCTAGGCTTACTGACTACACATAATGAGCATCCTTTAATAAAACGTGACACACTTTCAAGCATACATGGCCAATAAAAATACCTTTGTAGATTTGCCACCATCTTACTTATGCCGAAATGACCAACAATAAGAGAATTTTGTGCCTCTCTTATGATGTTAACTCTTTCTCCCTGTGGAATAAAAAGCTTGCCAAGATGGTACAACACGTTATCATGCAAATGATAACCCAATTCCTCTACTTGGTTACCTTGACTCAAGTTTGCATAAACATCTTGAAATTCATTGTCTAATGCATATTGCTCAATATAACTTTCATGCACAATAGAATTATGCTTGAGTAAATTAGTTGCACTAACAATAGGCCTAGAAAGCATATCAACAACTTTATTGTAGATACCTTTCTTATACCTAATTACCAAGTGGAATTGTTGAAGAAAACCCATCCATCAGAAGTGCCTTGATTGCTACAACTTTGATTGAGATTGCAAGTATTGCAATGATTGATGATCATTGTGAATGATTGTTTCCTTACCCATCAAGTAGTGTTTCCACTTTTTCACACTTTGCACCAATGCATAAAATTCCTTGTCATATGTAGGATAGTTAATCACTTCAACATTAAAAGTTTTTGAATGAAAATGGATAGGCTTACCATGTTGCATGAGGATTGCACCCTTGGCGTAGTCACTAGCACTAGTCTAAATCTCAAATGATTGTCTCAAGTCTGCAAGTGCAAGTAATGGAGCTGAATTGATCTTTTCCTTGAATGCATCAAAGGCCTTTTTCTTTTTGCCTCCCCACTAAAAAAACTTTTTCATACTTGTCAATGCATGCAAAGGAGTTGCTATAGAAGAAAAGTTAGAAATAAATTTCCTCCAATATTGGGTTTCTCCCAAAAATATTCTTACCTCAGTAATTGTCTTGGGCTTTGGCCGATTCAAAATGACATCAACCTTGGAGGGATATATTTTCAACTCAACTCCTCCAACAATATGACCCAAATAAACTAAAGAAGTTTTTCCAAACTCACACTTTGACATCTTAAGATATAATTGTTCTTTCGTCAAGACATCAAGTGCTTTTCTTACATGCATAACATGTTCATCAGGATATTCACTAAAAATTAAGATGTCATCTAAGTAGAATATAACAAACTTATCAATAACTGGCCTCAGCACATCATTCATCACAAACATGAATGTAGCAGGAGCATTACATAAACCAAAAGGAATAACTAGCCATTCAAATAAACCTTGTTTTGTTTTGAATGTTGTCTTCCAAATATCTCCTTCAGCGATTCTAATTTGATGGTAGCCACTCCTTAAGTCCAACTTAGTAAAATACTTTGCATCTATTAATTGATCAAGTAAATCATATATTCTAGGCAGTGGGTAATGGTTCTTTATTGTAATTTTGTTCAATGCGTGGAAGTCCACACACATGTGCCATGTTCCATCCTTCTTTGGCACCAAGACAATAGGTGAACCACATGGCAAGGAAGATGGCCTAATGATCCCTTTATCCAACAACTCTTGAATTTTCTTCGTAATTTGTGCACTTTCCATCATTGACATCGTGTACATGCCAATGTTAGGAAGAGGACAATGTTGCTACAACTGTATCTCATGTTAGATTCCTCTCTTGGGAGGTAATCCCTTTGGTTCCTGAAACATCTCATCATATTGGTTAACTACATCAACCAATTCAGATTTCAATTTTGAATCAAAACCTTTAAAAGCTTCATTATCATCATCATTCTTGGTTTTGATCATTAGAAGCACAAAATTCTTGCTTGAATTCACTAGTCTTTTGATCTGCCCCGCATTAACAAGTCAAAGATTTAGTTTCTTGCTATGAGCTCTCACAATATATTCTACTCCATATTTGAACAATGGTATTTGTTTTCATGTCTATATAAGATATCTTTTATGTCATAGAGGTATAGGCTGCCCAAAACTATGCCACATATGTCTAACAGCACAACATCAAGCTCCACTTCATCTATGAAATTTGCAATAATGGCGAGTTTTAGTTTACACTTTCTAGTAACCTGCAATTGTGCATTGTCGCACACCCATCCAAGTGGATATGGTTTATGATGTGGAATGGTTTCCAAGATTAAACTTTTGAAAATGTTTTCAGAGATAATATTGGCTTGAGAGCCACTGTCAAAAAGTGTATCAATCTTGTTGTTTAGAGATCACCCTTATGTGAAAAAGTTCTATCCTCCTCTTTTCATTTTTTGAATTTGAAGAAATAGTGCTAGCAGTGGACTCTTTTCCTTTTATACCCATGGCTATAATATTAGTTTCATGACCCAAATTGGATCCAAAATCCTATTGAGTGGTTGTAGTTGTCTTTTGTTTTCCCTTGTTGTTGAATTTTTTTGGTTTCATTTCAGGATGAAGCTTCCAAAAATGAGCTTCATCATGACCCTCTTTGGAACAATGTTTGCATGTTAATTTCTCTCCTTCTTTCTTGATAGATGCATTTTTCTTTCCCTTCCCTTTGAAACCCTTTTCTTTTCCTTTACTTTTAAATGGCTTTTTACTACCTTCTTCTGGAGTGTTTTTCCCTCTTTCCTCAAGATGAGTGGATTGCACACACACATCATCTAGATTATTGGGATTCAACATTAAGATAGTATGCCTAAGGCAACTATGTAAAACCCCTCTATACTTCAACTAACATTAATTGCCTTTTTTTGAATTCTTGGGTGTAATCTTGCACATTTTGACCTTTAAGTTGTCTAAAGTTTTGCCAATTCATGATGGCTTTCTACACATAAGACAGAGGGTGGAATTTTCTTTTAATTGCAACAACGAAATCATACCAAGAAATTGAAATATTACCATGATTTTTTATCTCCTATTGTGTCTTTGATTCCCACCATACTAGTGCTACACCCTCCATTCTCAAGGAAGCTAACTGAATATTTATGTCATCCTCTTGAAGGTTTTGAATTTTGCAATATACCTCCAACTAACGAATCCAATTATCAAGATTCTTTACATTCACTTCACCATTATACATGGACAACTCAAATTTAACATGAAGTTTTAATAAGGATGATTTACGAGTTCCTTTTGAGGTATGTTGATGAGTATGAGTAATTGTTGTGTTAGTGGAAGAGGGTGAAGATGCTTGTGAAGAAGAAGATGGTGGAGAGGGTGGAATTTTATCTCCATTTCCATTACCTCCTCCTAAAGAACCTTCTCCTTTGGGAGGTTTGGAGGTTTCACCTTGCATCCTGGTATTCCTCTCTTCATAGAGGACCTTCACCATCTCTGTCATATCAAAGAAAGCCTTCCTGAAGCCCTTCTCATCTTTTATCATGTTTGTATATAATCCTTCTTGAGACATGCTCTTTGGAGTCTCAACTGCAACTTTACGATGAACTGGTGTTGGAGGTTGTGGAAAACTTGCCCTTCTTCCCCTTGACCCAACGTCAGGGCTTCCAACCAGCTTCTCTTCTCCTCTTTTAACCTTGTAAGCATGACATAAACCTGCAAATAGTTAAATCCTTCTTACAAAGCAAATATATTGCTTTGATACCAAAATAATCTATTTAATAATATTAGTTTTCTGTGCTAAGATCCTCCTTAGATTAGAAACAAAATTATATTCATGTTCTTAAGGACTCATGAGTTTTTCCAGTGAAAAATGAGTTTTTATGTTAATTTTATGAGAAATTTTAACATAAATAAGACATTGAACAATAGCGTAAAAATATACAAAACATAACCAAAAAAACATCAAAATAGGAACATGATGAAGGAGATCACCCCTCATGGGCTACGTTTCTTTGGTCCAGCTTCCAATGGCTTGGTTCTCTCTATTATGAACAAATGTGTAAAAAGATTTGTTTACAATGCTCAAATGCTTCTGAAAACTGCTCCAATGAGTTTGGAATGTCCAAAATTGTTACCTAGCCTCTTTCTACATCCAATTTGGTTGAAAAATGGAGAAGTTATGACCACTCCTAGTTTTCCCACTATTCTCTCTACATTTTCCCCAAAATCCAGCATCATCCTACAATTTCGCCTACCAAGCACACTAACAGAGTGACAATTTCATCAAAAAACGGGTGAAATTGTTGGATCATTAAAAAGTCTTCTAATGCTTAACTTCTGAAATTTTGGCCACGTGGGAGGGGCTACGTGCCTCGGGGCTAAGGCCAACAACCCGCACCCACCAGTCGGGCCCCCCACTCCACCTCTGTCATAGTGTTCACATGGGTAGTCACGGTTTTGTTAATGACGGTGTTGAGAACGGTTTCTATGGCATTCACATGGGAAATTTTTTTGGGGCCGTGGTTATCCCAAAATCATGGTCCATGAACTGGGGTCGGGGGTTAACCACAGTTCCCATCCCCCAACTGTATACGATGTAAACGTTAAATATAATGCGCCTCCACTTATGGTTAAGAACCATTGAGTAGGCAGTGTGGTAAGGATTTGTGTTGTGCGATGGGAGGTGCTGGTTTAGAACCTTGTGGCCTCCGCTTGGTTGTTGAACCAACTTTTAGTGGCCTCCTGGGCTGCCACGTAGTAGCCTCCAGTTGGGCCATGTGTCAACCCATGGTTAGCCACTGTACCAACCAATAAAAACACACAATTTATAACCAATACCAAGGTGCCACTTGGCACGATCTGATTTGTTGATAAAACCTTGACTCAATCAACTACCACATACCCTACCCAGTCAGTGAGATGTCAGTAGTATGGAATATTGACTACGTTGTCCATTTTTTTGAAAATTCATCTGTTTGACAAAGTGGACAAAATGCATTTCTAGGAGCATACGGTGTCCATTTTGCGTGAAACGAGTTGCATCAGATTTAGGATGATGAGCACTACGCGGTCATTCAGGTTCCACACCATTCTGACAACTTTGATTTTTGAGCACCTAATCACTTGGGGCATGTTGTCTCCAAGGATGGCATAGTAGTGGATCCAGAAAAGATAAGGGCCATCATGGAGTGGGAAGCTCCTAAGGATGTGGATGAGGTGAGATCATTTGGGATTGGTAGGTTACTACAAGAGGTTCATAAGGAACTTCTCACACATTGCATATCCTATCACATCATTGTAGCGGAAAGGTAAGAAGTTCAAATGGACAGAGGAGTGTGAGGTTAGTTTTGAGTAGCGTAAGAAGTTGTTGACACATACACCAATGTTAAATATTGTGGATCCAGATAAGGAGTTTGTAGTGTGTACAAATGCTTGCAAGAGAGGACTTGGAGGAGTTCTCATTCAAGAAGTACAGGTAATGCGCTATGACTCATGGAAACTAAATGAGCACGAGCAAAACTACCCAACGCACGATCTTGAGCTTGCAGCAATTATACATGCATTGAAAATGTGGAGGCACTATCTTCTGGGCAGGATGTTTACATTGATGAGTGATCACAGTGGGTTGAGGAATGTGTTTGACCAGCCAAATCTAAATGCCAGGCAAGCTAGATGGTTGTCTACCCTTAGTGATTTCTACTTCAAGATCAAATACATCAAAGAGAAGGAGAAATAGGTTGCATATGCTCTCAGCAGAAAGGTACAGGTGCAAGTAAAGGTGTAGCTACATGTACAGGTGATCAAGATTTAGACTATCGTCTCATGACAAATGGTTTGGTGAGAGTTAGAGACAAGATCTATGTGCCAAATCATAGTGAGCTGAAGAAGATTATCTTGAGGGACTTTCATGCCAAGCCATACTCGGGTCGTCTAGGATATCAGAAGACGTTGATGAAGGTAAAGAAGTTCTACTACTGGCTGAATCTAAAGAAGGAAGTGGCAGATTTCGTGGCTAGATGTTTAGATTGCCAGCAAATAAAGGAAAAATGTAAGCATCCAGGTGGTTTACTACAACCTATAGTGATTCCAGAATGGAAATGGGAGGTCATTTCCATGGATTTCATTACAAGTATTCCAAGGACAGTGAGGAAACATGATTCTATTATGGTCGTGGTTAACGGGTTGATCAAGGTAGCTCACTTCATTCTAGGAAAGACTACATATTCAGCCAGTGAGGTAGAACGTGTTCATCAAAGATCTAGTGAGCCTACACGGTGTTTCGAAGAAGCTTGTGTTGGACAAGGATGCAAAGTTCACTTCCAAGTTTTGGAAGGAGATATTTTCAGCTTTGGGTACATAGTTGGCCTTCAGTACAACTTATCATTGGTAAACGGATGGACATACAGAGAGGGTCAACAAGATCTTGGAGGATATGTTGAGGATGTACGTGATGCACCAACATAAGAAATGGGAGGAGTATCTTCCATTGGATGATTTCATATACAACAATGGTTATCAAGAGTGATTGAGGATGAGTCCTTTCAAGACATTGTATGGGCGGAGTTGTAACACTCCCATCAACTAGAGTGATCCAATGAACATGGTACTTATTGGACTAGACATGTTGGTAGACATGGAGCAAGAAATGCAGGTTATAAAGAAGAATCTAAATGAAACATAGGATAGACAAAAGAGTTATGTTGATCATCATTGGGTTTTCGAGGAGTTTCAAGTTGGGGAGCATGTGTATTTGCATATCAAGTCCAAGAAAATCTCTTTGAGGATTGGTTCATGGGCCAAGTTTTCACCACGGTATTGCAGTTCTTTTAAGATCCTTGAGAGGATTGGACCAATGGCATATCGACTTGCACTGCCTCCAATAGTGAAAGTCCATGATTTTTTCCATATTTCATTACTTAAGAAGTATGTAAAGGATGTTGATCATGTTATTGATTGGTCTCTATTGCAGGTGGAGCAAGAAGGAGAGTTCTAGTCAGAGCATCAATGCATATTGCAACAGAAGCATCTCAAGCTTAGGAATAAAGCCATAGAGAAAGTTAAAGTACAGTGGAAGCACTTTGGGCTTGAAGAAGCTACATGGGAGATGGCAAATTAGATGCGGGCCATGTATCCTTCATTGTTTTTTGGTTGAGGCAAAACAATTTTGGTTTGATGTTGGTATATGTTTGGCATATGTTTTGCTGATGTTTTGGTATATGTATATGGATGTAAATACTGCTATTAGCTAAGTTATAAATCTCCAATAAGAATATGGGTGTCCTTTTATTATGATTGTTATATTTTCATGTTGTCATGATGTTTTGCTTTTCAGTAGGTCTTTCATTGTAAATACTGCAATGAACTAAGTTATAAAGCTCCATGGGAAATACGTTTTCTTTTTAGTGGTTTTGCTGAGGTCTTGGTGTGTTTTAATACCACGGACGATGTTCCCCAAGGGGGAGGGTTCTGTAACAACCCTGGTGAAAATTTCATGTAATAAAAGTTAATAAAGACAAAATAAGACCACGATTAACATACACTTATTCCAAGCTTAATATTAGGCAAAGATATCCTAGTGGGCATCACTGGATGTGTGTTCTTGGCTAAGGAAAATTGGCAAAGGCATTAAAAGGCAAAAAGTCATTTTTGGCACATTTATTTATGAAAATAAAGGAAATTAGGAGAAAACTAAGGTGAAAGGTCATAGGTTGCATGTGAGGAGGAAATTGAAGGAAAATAATGGAAATGAAGAAAATGGAGGCCTCATTAATAAAAAGGTTTTTGGGGATCAGTTGGTAACCTTTTGTCAATTCAAGTTTGGAGCTCTCTCATTATACTCTCTCTCTCTCTCTCACACTATTAGTCACTTGGAGTTTTCTTGGAGTGCTCTAGCTTTAGATCAAGGAAGGAAAAGAAAGCAAAGGGAAAGGAAGGAAAGAAAGGATTAAGGAAGGAAAAGCAAGATCAGGCAACTTTAGAAGGGATATTGCAGGTAACCTTTTGCATGTGTGATTTCCTAGCTAGTTTGGACATGTAGGGTTTTGCATGCTGGTGTATGGATTTATTGTTGTCAATGGCATGGTTTTGTCAGGTTATGCTAGTGGTTTTCAACCTAGCCTTGCCTTTTTATAGAAGGCATGGTGTTGGGATGTTTATCTCAGTTTTAAGCTTTGGTTTGCCGGATGGATTTCAGAATCGAGGGTGGAGGTGGTCTCAAGTTTCATTCCCAAAGGACTAGGAATCCCTTGACCGGTTTTGGCAGGATACATGCTAAAGCCCAAGGGAGAAGTCTCGATTTAGGGCCTAGTGATCTAGGTTTGGGTTGCGATAAATCCTGAGAGACTGGTCTCACTTTAGGGCCCAGTGATCTAGGATTGGATTGTGGTAAAGCCTGAGAGACAAGGAGACAAAAAATTCCTCAAGGATAGTGATGAATTCCAAATGGCATTCCA
This sequence comes from Pinus taeda, assembly GCA_000404065.3. Lineage (NCBI taxonomy): Eukaryota > Viridiplantae > Streptophyta > Pinopsida > Pinales > Pinaceae > Pinus > Pinus taeda. The sequence continues at coordinate 147,794 of APFE031065384.1, forward strand.
AATTCGGTTTGGTTGTGATCAGAGCACTAGTTTTGGTGTGATCATAGATTGATGAGGGTGGAGGTGTTTTAACCTCTGGATTCCCTTGGTTGTTCATGGATTGGTTTTTCTATGAGATCCCATGTTCATGCTTGGAATATGGCAAGGGGGTGATTGGCTGAAAGAGAGATTTGGTTCAACCATGTTTATGGTTGGGTGGCACGTGGAAGTCTCGAACCTGGTTAGATTTGTCTATGATTAATAAAAGATAAGTTTTATTACTTTTGCACTAGTTTATATGTGGATTTAATGGTTGTCATATCTCTGATATGTTAGAAAAATATATATTACAAAGCAATGGAACACATAAAATATTGCAGAAACACAAACACAGAAATTGCATAGAACAAGAGAGACACAGATATATGTAGTTCACCCAATTTGGGCTACGTCCACGGAGAAACAACCAATCCTTCCTTTTATAATATCCAACAAAATGAAGATATACAACCTACAACAAATCCACTATAATTTCATCTTCGCTCTCACACAATCTCCTCTCTCTTTCTTGCTCAAAATACACATCTATTCAGCCGCAGTAAAATTCCCCCATATATAGCGAGGGGTTTCCTTCTAGGGGAAAAAAGCCTAAATTAAACATAACTTCTACCATGAGATCATCTGCCTAATGAACAACTCAAATTGACTACGAAATTACAATATTTTACAAGGCAATTTTACATCTATTTTTAGCTTCGAACCCGCTGCCCTCGAACCCTCGCCAAGGGGGAGCTCATAAAAATCATTGTCACCCCCCCAGCGGTGAAAAAATGGGCAGTGTTGCCACCCTATTACAAAATGGGGTCTAATGCAATGATACCTCTGAATAAAGAAGATAATTAGGCTCCACACCCAACAATATCCCACTTGGAGACTAATTATAACAACTCCACAATTGCTTCATTTGTTGGACAATGACTCCACTTTGGACCTGGTTGTTTCTCATCTTCATCATCATACTTTAAGACCAATTAAAACTGAGCATAATCTCATTTCTCCCTGGTTATAACTTTTGTTAACATATCTGTAGGATTCTGGCTAGTGTGTATCTTTTCCAGTTTCAACTGTCCATCTTCCAACACTCGCCATATGAAATGGTACTTGAGCTGTATATGTTTAGTCTTGGAATGAAATGCAGAGTTCTCTGCAAGATGAGTGGCACTCTGGCTGTCATTGTATAACCTACCCAACTCCTGCTTCTTATCCAATTCATCCAGAAACCTTTTTAACCAATTCATTTCTTTACTAGCCTCTGTAGCAGCAACATACTATGCTTCAGTTGTTGAGAATGCAAAACACTTTGCAATTTTGAAACCCAACTGAAAGCTATTCCACCTACAATAAACACATACCCTGTGGTTCTCCTCTTATTATTTCTATCACCTTCCATATCTGCACCAACATATACCTGTAGAGAAATGTTTGAACCACCAAAGCATAATGCTTGATATGTGGTACCTCTCAAATACTTGAGAATCCAGTTCAATGCCATCCAATGTTATTTTCTTGGATTGTTCATGTACCTAATTACAACTCCCACTACATGTGAAATATCAAGCCTTGTGCAGACCAATGCATACATTAAGCTTCCAACTACTGATGCATATGGAACTTTAGACATATAATCCATCTCTTACTGAGTCTTGGAACTCGTCCCCTTACTTAGTTTAAAATAGCTAGCCAAAGGTGTAGCACTTGGTTTTGTGTTCTATATATTAAATCTTTCCAACACCTTTTGTATGTACTCACTCTGAGAATATGTTAATTTGCAATTTTTCCTATCTCTAGTTATTCTCATACCAAGGATTTGTTTTGCAACACCCAAATCCTTCATTGCAAACGAATTTGTCAATTTTCCTTTGGGCACATTTATTTCCTGCATATTAGACCCTGGAACAAGCATTTCATCTACATACATTAATAATATAATATATTTTCCATCATTTTTCCTTTTGAGATAAACACAATGATCAAAGTGACATCTAGTATAACTTTGTTCAAACATAAAGCTATCAAATTTTAGATATCACTGTCTTGGAGCCTATTTTAAGCCATACAAGCTCTTCTTCAACTTGCACACTAGTTTCTCCTTCCCTTCAACCTCATAACCTTGTGGTTGTTTCATATAGATATCTTCCTCCAAATCCCCATGGAGAAAGGTCGTCTTTACATCTAATTGCTCAAGATGTAAATATTTTGTTGCTACTAGACTTAAAATAGTTGTGATTGAAGTCATTTTAAAAATAGGAGAAAATATTTCATCAAAGTCTATACCTTTCTTCTGTGCAAACCCCTTCACCACAAGTCTAGCTTTATACCCTTCTCTACCTTCATCTTCTTCCTTCAACCTGTAAACCCATTTATTCTGCAATGTTGTTTTACCTGCAGGCAACCTAACTAAATCCCAAGGCTAGTTATGGACCAAGGGGTCCGTCTCTTCTTTCATGGCTAGCTCCCACTTCTTCCTGGTTTCTACCTGCACTTCTTCTTCATAAAATTCTGGTTCACTTGGATCAATCAATAATACATAATATAATGAAGGAGAGTATCATTCAAGGGGTCTACTTATCCTAGTAAATATTCTAACACCACTTTTAGGGGTTTGAGGTGCCTATTGCTGTTATGGTTGTTGTTGTTGTTGTGGTTGTTGATCATTATTATTTTCAGGCACCTTTACTTTTTATGTGATCTAATCAAGCACTGCATATTCTCCATTTTCTTTTTCCTATTTCTTTTCCTACATCTAATCCTTATACAAAACCTTTTCATTGAATATGACATCTCTGCTCCTAATGATTTTGTGATTTTTATAATCATATAAGTGATAACCATAATCATTAACACCATATCCAATAAATTAAGGTACATTCCTTTGATTTTTCCTCAATATTTGTTCTATTTTCTTTATTAATGTGGACAAAGGCTTCAAAACCAAAAGTATTTAAAAATGAGTAGTTTACCTTTTTACGTGTCCATGCCTCCTCTGGAATACCTCCATCCAAGGAACTTGAAGGCCCTCTATTTATTAGATAAACAACATTATCTACAACATTTGCCCAAAAATGTAAAGGCAATCCTGAATGTAATCTCATGCACCTTGCATGCTCCATGATTGTCCTATTCATCCTTTCTGACACACCATTTTCTTGTGGTGTTCCTAGAATTGTCTTCTCTCTGTGAATTCCATGCTCTGAAAAATACTTATCAAACTCTTTGCTACAATATTCACCTCCATTGTCTAATTTGAGACACTTCAACCTTTTTCCTGTCTCACTCTCAACCAAAATTTTCCATTTCTTTAAAGTATCAAATACATCATATTTATTTAGAATACAATAAATCCATGTTTTTTTGGTTGCATCATCAATAAAAGTAACATAATAGCGAGAGCCACTAAGAGATGATACTTGAGTAGGTCCCCATAGATATGTATGCACAAGCTCTATTTTTTCACTCTTCTTTTCTTTCCCAACTCTGAGGAATCTAACTCTCTTATGTTTTCCATAAACACAATTCTCACAGAATTCCAAATCAACATACTTCAAACCTGGCAACAAATTTCTTGAGTGAAGAATCTACATCCCCTTCTCACTCATGTGCCTGAGCCTATGATGCCAATAAAGCATTAACATAATTAGAAATACCATTGGATAAATACAATGTACCAAGCTTTTCTCCTTTTGCTATTACCAGGGCTCCTTTAGTGACCTTCCAGGTTTTATCTGTAAAATTTATTACACAACCTTCACCTCCCACCTGCCCTATTGAAATTAGATTTTTCCTCAGATCTGGAACATCCATTACCTCCTTCAATAACCATTGGTTTCCATTCTGATGTTTTATGAAAACTTTACCCATTCCAATGATTTTATAGGGTTTATCATCACCTAAACGAAGTTGTCCAAAATCTCCTTGAACATAATCATGGAAACGTTTCCTATTAGGTGTGGCATGGAATGAGGCCCCTGAATCTACCACCAGGGCATCAATAATATTTTCTAATGAAATAATCAAGGCATCTTGCAACACATCACCTGTTACATTCACCTTATGATTGTTTTCTTGCTTCACGTCTCCTTCTTTTCTCTTCTGAGACTTACAATCTTTCTTCAGGTGTCCTTTCTTCCCACATTTCCAACACACTATCCCCGATCTGGACTTGGATTTGCCTTTCTTTGACTTACTGCGATATCTTGGTCTCTTTCCTCCTATTTTTCTTCCCCTAGTCTTTACAGTCAAAGCATTACCTGATGTATCACCAGAGATTTTTCGTCGCATTTCCTTGCTAAGGATTGCACAGACAACATCATTAAACTTTAAAGTACTAGATACAGAGACAAAGTTACTAATGGCCATAACTAAACCATTCCAACTTTTTGGCAATGAGCACAAAAATAACAAAGCCCTAAATTCATCATCAAAAGTTACCCCTACATAACTTAACTGACTGGTAACCATATTAAATTCATTTAAATGATCAGCAATAGATCCACCTTCTGACATCTTCATATTAAATAAATGCTTCATAAGAAATACCTTATTTGCGGCTAAGGGTTTTTCATATCATTTGGCAAATGCTCACATTAAACCATATGTTTTTGTTTCTTTTGAAATATTTAAGGTTACTAATGCTGCTAGGCACAACCATATTGTTCCAAGTGCCTTTCTGTCGATAATATCCCATTCTATGTATGTCATACTTGTCGTCTTCTTTTTCTTTCCGCTCAATGGGAGGTACAGATATTTCTGATATAGATAATCTTCCATCAACATCTTTCACAGCTGGTAGTTTTGGCTGTTAATTTTTCAACCCTAAACCTACCATCTTTTGTCATTGCTCCCACTTGAACCAGGAACCCTTCTCTCCTACAAGTTTATCAGCTAGATAGACCTTCGGCTCTGATACCATTTGTTAGAAAATTATACATTACAGAGCAATGGAACACATAAAATATTGTAGAAAAACAAACACAAAAAATGCATAAAACAAGAGAGACACAGATATACGTGGTTCTCCCAATTTGGGATATGTCCATGGAGAAACAACCAGTCTTTCCTTTTATATTATCCAACAAAATGAAGAGATACAACTTACAACAGATCCGTTGTAATTTCCTCTTCACTTTCACACAATCTCCTCTCTCTTTCTCGCTCAAAATACACATCTATTCAACTGCAATACAATTCCCTCATATATAGTGAGGGGTTTCCTTCTAGGGAAAAAGACCCTAAATTAAAAATAACTTATACTATCAGATCATCTGCCTAATGAACAACTCAAATTGACTACGAAATTACAATATTTTACAACACAATTTTACATCTATTTTTAGATTCGGGGGCGTTTCCCTTGAACCCCCACTAGGGGGGCTCATAAAAATCATCATCCCCCCTAGACCCCCCTGACGGAAAACAAACGGGCAGCGTCTCCACCCTATTATGAACTCGGGTCCAATGCGGCAATACCTCTGAATAAAGAAGAAAATTAGGCTCCACACCCAACATGATAATTATATGGTTTTATGTTGGTTATAAGCATGGTTAAATGACTGGTTCATGTCATGGTTATTTCATGAATTTACTTGTAATTGTTAAATGGATGTATGCAAGATCTAATTGATGATGTAATAGCTCAATGGAGGAGGAGGTGATCCTTTTGGTTATGTTTCATAAGTTCTTTCAGTCATTTATGCTCTGTCTTGTATCCTAGACCTGTAGGTTGCATTAATGCCAAGTGTTTGACAAAATCTCAGGGACGTTGGCACAGGTATGCTGGAAAAAGTCTAGGGATGCTAGCACACATGCCTATGAAAGCAACTTTGGCTTTTGGTTGTTGTCTTGCCTATAGCATGAAAGCGACTAGGGGTTAAAAGGCTTAAATAATCAATGGGACTCAATGATAGGATGTCTGAGTGGCTGACACATCTCATGAGGGTGTTGTTGCTGATGTGGATGGGTTTGCTTGATATGTTATGTGGGTTCCATTTCCTTAAGGTCACCAAGGAAGTTGAATCCCTTATAGTAGCCTCTCTCGTCATATGTTTACCTCGGCTGGCCAATTGCTTGGGTGGACCTGGGAGGAGGGGGAACAACAAGAGGAAGAAAATCTCCATTCATAACTGCTTTTTGTTCTAGTTTCATACCTTGATTGTTAATATCATTCTAAAAAATGAAGGTAGGAAGTTGTTCATTATTCACATTAGCAAAAACCTTTGTACATTCTTGAACATGTTCAAATATGACAATCACATCATGTTCATTAAAAAAATTCAAAATTAAACTTTCTTATGATTCAATGAGACTACTGTTTTGGCCCTTAAAATTTTCCAAGTTTGACAATTCCAAAAGCGTAAAATTAGAGGTACCTTCAATGTCTTTAGTTTCTCCTGGTAGTTTTAGGTGACTACCATCATGATTAGTTTCACTGCTTAATGTTTCCATAATTTCAACAAACTAATTTTCATATGCTTTTTCATTATTAAGATAAAATTTCGTAAAATGATTGATACGAAGAACCCTTGTATCATTTGTCCTTAGTAATGTTTTGATCACATAAAAATTGACCAACCAGCAGTAGATATTCACCCATTCAAGAGAAATAACACGAGTCTCTACTTTGAGTTGATGATTAGTTTTGTTTTCAACCAAAGGACAAATTACTGTTTGCTGGAAATTATATTGTGTATGACAACTAGCTTTCAATTTCTGTTCATGGTGTTGAAAAAGGATTTCATAAATAATCTCTTTGATTTCTTCATCCATTAAATCTTCATCTCCAAATTCATTTTCAATGTGTTGCATAAAATTCTCAAAATATTCGCAACAATTTCCTAACAATGATAATGGTTGGTAACATCCTCTATAATTTTCATGGAATACTGTATGGAAATCTTTTAAGGAATATAAACTAGCAGGTTGTAACCCTTCATACCACAATCATGCATTTTCCTCTAAGGTTTCCATAAACATCTTCATCAAACAATCCTGATGCAATTTAACCCCAAGTTTATGTATATGCATATGAAACTTGATTAAATGTAAAATCACGTCATCTCCTTTTTTATCTTTGAAGTTTGGCATATAAGTTTGCCAATCTATAGGAGGAATTCAGTTTGGAAAACCAGGAATATGTGTTATATTCATAGGAGCATATCTTATCATCTTGACTGATTTGGCAACTAGATCAACACTTTAATTTCTATTTATTTATTTGGTGGATTCGCCATGAATGTTCTACTTTCTAGATTCTTGAACATGGAGTCACCAATGGTACATTGAATTCTGGATCCTACTGATAGTGGAGTCGACAGGGAAAATTGAACAAGCAATCCTGCTACCTAATTTTCTATTTTCCCTCATAAATTAGATCTCATTAGTAAAAAACAATTTTGGGGAAGATGTACTTTTGTATCCCCAATGGAGTTGCTAGGATGTTATCACTCAAAACGTTTTCTTGGTTGTAACAGAAAACTACCTAAGGTAACCTTTTCAAACCAACTTGTAGATTGAAGGCTAGCCCCTTCAATCTAGAGAGGGCTCTCTCTGACAACCTAATCACTAAGCTTAGGAACTGGTTGTGTCTTCAAACAATGGCTAGATCTTTAGTAGGGTTTTTGGATTTTGAGTGTGGTGGTTGGGATGAAGCAATTAATCCATTGGGAAAATGGGGTCAACAAATCAAGTTTCAGATGTAGCTACCAATATCTTGACTGTGTGAAATAAGAGGGAAAGAGGCAACATAGATGGCAAATTGTAGACATATCGAACATCATCTGAATGGTAGTAGAAGGAGCAAACGATCCACTATAGAAGGGCATGAAACATGAATCCTGCCAGATTTACGAGAAATAGTGCATATGTCTAAATCATATGAGCCAAATCATTAAACTAATGAGTTCTATCACATAATCTCATTTAAACACCAGAAGGTAAGAGATAAATGATATCACATAGAAAATAGACTATCACATAAGAAAACTGACTGAGCATATCATCACAGGAATATCTGTATCATAAACATAATATCCTAGTTCTCTTGGAACTTGCAAAGATGAATAATTTGATCACACATAACAAAATAATACTTTGTTTCAAAGTCTAACCTTTTGTCCTCCTTTTATCTTTAATTTATAGAAATATTACATAGGTTCAGATCCACAATTTATGGAAAGTATTAGTTACAATAATCCTCAATATCCAAAAGAAATGGATTTGAAAACATCTTCATTACTGTTTGAAATAATCAAGGAGGAGATAATATCTGATCCCCAAGTCGAATTGATGAGGTGGCCTTCAGCTGTTGACTTGGCATTTTTATAGGAAACAAAATTTCAAAAAATATGGAAAAATAGGTCTCTAATATACATCTTAATCTTTCAAACCATGATATATTTTAGAAAACTGAGGGAGGTTTTTAATATTTGGTCTGTTCCCTAAAACAAACTCTTTTGGATTTCCAAAATTAATCTCCATATATTCGGAAATGTATTTGTAAAACAATGGCTAAAACAGGAAAAAACAGAATTACAAAATCTGAAAAATAGGCTTCAGACATTCCTTTGTATTTTCCAAAGCATGATAGTTGGGTAAAAACTTAAAGAGGTTTTCTTAAATTAGTCAATTAGAAAAAAAACCTCTTTTGGATTTTTAAAATTCCTTTCCAATTGTTCTGAAAATGTGCTTGAAGACGGTGACTAAAACAGGGAAAAACATAGTGTTGTTATTTCTCCTTCTTGTTGACTATTTGACCAAAACCATAGGAACCTGATGTGTGTGCCTACAATCTGTAAAAAAACTTGATGATATATGCTTTGATTTTTTCATCTTCTTGTACTATTTTTCATTGCCTTTCTATTTTTTTCATAAACCCTAATTTCTGTCTCTCTAACAAGATTTTCTAGGTTTGCTGGACATGACCCTTTTACAAAAACATGTAGTTTTAGGGTTTAGTTTTAAAACCTTCTCTAAGGCTTGGAAATCCCACCAAATGTCGCATCAAGGTTTAATAAGGGTAAATCTTCTTGAAAAATGGGTTGGGCACTTGAAAAGTAGTCTGAAAACCCATATTTTCAAAATTTTGTAGTGCACTATGAAATATTTTCATAGCGCTAGTTGTAGGCATTCGATAGACTTTTATTTGTTGCAAAACTTAGGGAAAGATTATATATAACTTAAATAAACTCTTTTGAAATATTTCAAAGCTTTATGTCACCCTTCCATAATTTTTTTATTTTATTTTTAACATAGCTCAATTCCTAACCCTTCACTGTTTCTCAATGAAGTTGTCACTAATCATCAAAACATTTGGACCTCTTGGAAAGGTACAAACCTAGTGTTAATATAGTCTTTGAGCTAGTAGGAATCTTGGATAACTTTCCCTTTATATTGTAGACACTGAATACAAGCATGCCCCATTTAACTTCAATACATTGCTTTAGAGAAAATACAGAGGCAAATCTTCTTGTCCAAAAAGTCAAATTTTTCCCATTGATGTTTTTGACAAAAATATGGAAATAATTATTTTGATTCCCCTTTGTCCGAGACACGAAATGCACATACCATGAAAGAAAGGGAGGATTTTGTAAACAAAGCACTAGAGTGAAAATACGGAGTGAGACCGTCCCCATCTCCATTGTCCATAAGGGAGAGCATACAAACAAAAAACAAAGAGGGGGCGAAGGGTAAGAAATTTCTTCCTGTTGAGCGCATCCATTACTTCAAGATAAGCCAAAACACCCTCCTAGAAAAATCATGTCTTCTTGCTTCTTCGATGGTCATACGGGCATCACAACAATTGATCGATTGAACCATTGAAGGAAAAGGTAAAATGATAAGATTGTCCATGCTCAAGAGGAAACTAGGAGGCATTTTGTCGCTCCGTGATGCATCCATAAAGAGGGAAACAAATCCTTGGTACACAACAATGGGAAGGAAAGGTCCAAAACACAAAAAAACCCTAAAATCCATTGCTCTCTCACTTTCCCAAACTCATCAGGGATTAAGATTTTCTACATAACTGTTATACATAATTTGTAAAGAGGTCTTCTACTCTTTTAGATTTGGTAAGTTGATTTTTGTTGAAGCATATGCACTGTGCATATCCATATGTAAATAACCTTTAACTCTCTATTGAATATCAAGGTAGTGTAGCTATTATAGGAAAAAGAGCAAAGAAACTTATATTACAAAGGCAATACAAATCGTATAATACCAATAATTATATACAACTTTATAATTAAACAAGTGCTACATAATAACTAGTGTTTGCTGCTTAGTTTAAATATAGCTAAATTATATGGAAAGAGTTGCACACACTAATTGAGCTAGAGGCTCATTCTACAACCCAATATGAAGGGATGTGTAAGTTTGTTTGTCCATCTGTGCCCCTTTAAACCAAAAACTAAAATTAAAAAATTATATTCTAAATAGAAAAATAATGTCGACTATAATTTAAAAAATGAATATGTTGTAAAGTAATTAGAAGTAAAAAAAAAATGTGTGAACAAATGTTTAAATATTATACTTTCTCAAAAATATTTCATAAGAGATTTTAAATAAACTATTGAAGATATAATGTTAACTAATTTATGTCGATATCAACTTCATATTTTGCTATATGTAAAAAAATCAAGTTTTTTATGGTTAAAATTTTCATTTGGTTCTATATATACTCTATTTAGCATTCAAAAATATAATTTAAACAATGAAAAATAACACATTGTATTTTGCACTCTAAAAAAGTTTGCATGTGAATAAATTTGATCCTTCTCGGCGCATGTTAGATCCATACTTAAGATAGATCTATGCTGAGAATAAATAATTAGATGTTCAAATTCACGTTGTCGGGACACAGGGCCATTGATAATTAAATCTTGTTTGAAGGTAGTCTATTAGAAAAATATGCATGTCAATATGTCCCAACAAATATACACATAGTAAACAAATATGCAAGTTGCCAAATTTTAGACAACTATCCAAAAGAAAAACATGCTAGTTGTGAAGGATTAATAAAATGTCTACATTGACCTAGGAATGCTAATATCCAAGTCGATAATTAAATCTATGATAGACATTGCTATCTATGTTTACATGGATTGAATTTTAGCTCTAATATAACTATATCCATACTTTTAAAGCAGATAGTTTATCTAGCTTATTTTTTATAACTATCATCCTAATATTTTAAAATTATTTGTGTATGTATTTATTTTATGTTTTAAAGCATATGTAATGTAACAATGTTAAAAAGATAACAAAACAAAAATATACAATTAAATCTCGAATAAAAATATAAGTAGAGTTATATTTAAAATATATATTTATAAGGTTAATTTAAAAAAATCAAAATAAAATTGTAATAGCTAAAATTAATAATATGTTTAATTAGATTTAATTGTAATAGCTAAAATGCTCATGTTGTAATAGAATAATATTTTATAAATTGACATGGACATCACTATCATTGTAATACTAGCAAATCAATGCAATAAGCAATGCAATGTTCACTTAATAACCAATCACATTGGAAATAAATAATTTAAATTATTTTTAAAAATAATAAATTTTAATGTGACATGTTCAACCATAAAAATTTTGCAATTTTTTAATAAACCTAAATAAAAATAAGTTTAACCAAAAATCCATTAAATCCAATACATTGTCTACTAAATAACCAAGAGAATTATTTTATAATAACCAAAGACCATCAACCAATGTAGGGCAAACACAAACCTTTAAACTAACTGCACTACTCAACTCATTAGTCAATGTTATATGTGTATACATTTGCTTAAACTCATTATCGAGGTATATATTCTAGGTGCGCACAATCCTTTGGATACCTTTAATTATTTATTGTTTATTAATAAATATGGCTTAAAAGTCCGATATTGTCATGATTGAAATTTGTTGGGAGGGTAGTTTTCATGATACATAATAATGGAGTTAGAAGATTATATCCCCATCCAAAGCACTAAATTTAATGGAATATAATATTTATATATTAAATATAAATAATTTTTTAGTTTGTAAAATTTAATAAAAATTAATTAATAAATAAGGAAGGAAAATTAAATTTTCAATTGGATGTTTCTCGATTCATTACTAATTTTTGAATTTAATTGGATTATTTTAATGTTGAATTTTAGAAATTAAATTATAAGGGTAGATGTTAGTATAGGAATAGAATAAAGGATTAGTTCAATTAAATATTAAAAATATTGTTTGGTAATTGGTTAGTTGTGTGTTGACATATGTGTTTGGTTCAAATAGTTTATGTAAGATACACTATTTTCTATTTATAAGTTTAAGAAGGATGCCACTTACATATTCATAAATATCAATATTTCTTGGATTTCTTAATAAAAAAGTTTATTAGATAAAAAGATATCAATACAAATACATTGAATATCATTGTGTAAAAAACATCATAAAGTTTTCATTTTCCCACAAAACTTTTATAGGTATCTTTTTTATGAGGTGCATATGAGTTAATTAAGGGAAGGTTTTTATTGAGAAAACATATCAATATAAAAACTTCTAATATTGTTGTCTAAAAGACATTTTAAAAGGAAAGGAGTTTTGGTTTCAATATCCTTTAGGTTGCATAGATTATATGGTATTTTTTCCCAAGATTTTTATGCAAAGATCAATTCATCGATTTAATTATAAGATATATGTGAGTTAGTTCTTAATTCAATTATTATAATTATTTCTTCATACTTGCAATCTTATTAAGCAAGAAGAATGATCAAATTTGTTATTTATGGTGTTTTAATTTGTATTAGACGTCATTACATAGAAATTGGGACACTTTAATTTCTATTTTCAAATTTAATTTTTCATCATTAAATAAGGTTATCTCATCTTTGATGTTCCAAAGTTTTAACCATTTATCAAAGTTTTTTTCCCAACTTCTTTTTAGTCACGGCGGTCACAATCATAGAGCAATAACATAATGCTACCTTATTCAATCTTTTCCAACATATATTTATATATAAAATATATCATTTTAAGAATTCAGAACATACTAATATCTAAAAAAAGAAATTAAAAAACATTTTTTTCCGCCTTTCAATTTTGAAAGTTTTAGTATCAAATATGTACAACTAGCATGGAATGCATAAAATAAATGTATTTTTATTTTTTTTAATTTTGAAAGATAAAATAATCATGGTTACTTTATTAAAGAAACTTAAAGAATCTTTTAAAATTTGAAATAAAAATATGTTAAAAATAATTAAATATATAAAATACTTATAAAATCAATTATAAATAAATATAAATAAATTCTCACAATAATTTTAGCATAATATATTTTTAAACCATATTTATATTAAAAAATTATATTAATATGACTTTATATATTTAACTAAAGCCATTAAGAATTCGTAAACCAACTACACCACCAAAACCCTTTTTAACATAAAAAAATTCCTAAATATTTAGATAATAACATTTAATTTAAATATTAATTTTGGAAACTTAAGTTGAACTACAATCTATAGAATATTAATTTTAAAAAAATATTAATGCTTACTTTAAAAGATACATTATTAATAAACATGATCATTATTATAATATATAGATTATCATCTTTTAGATATTTATTAATCCTCCATAATAATTTATGGACAATAAGAAGCTATTATCCCCTATTTTATAGAGCTTTAACTACCTCTAAGATGATCAACAAAAGTCTTCCTTCATTAATGGTGTTTAGAGAATTTTATTATATTGGTTATGTAATTAATTTTGTTAGTTATATATATTTGTAAATTTGTCAAAACTACATTTTTATCATGTCCAATATATTATTCTAAGTGTTGTGGGAATCGAACCACTGACTTCACATCAAGAAATGTTTTAAATATCAAGAAATGCTTTATTATAACACACCTGATCACCATCTGTGACTTCGCATCAAGGAGTGATGTGACTTCACATCAAGAATACTTTATTACTAAAAAATAAATGCTTGTGTAAGATATAATATATCA
>APFE031065384.1:177532-204095 GCA_000404065.3 Pinus taeda
GAATGTTATGTCTAAAATTTTGCTCTTCAATCAAAATGTTTTGATAATAAATCGACCCTTCATCAATAAAGGTTTAATTAAAAAAATACTTTTCAATCACACCACTGTGTTAATTTTTTCTCACATATTTATAATAAGAAAAAACAACGTGACCATGACTAAATGATTTGTTGAATCATAAAGGTTGTTTTACTCATGGATGGGATCCATAACTCCCAAACCATCGAGATTCAATGCTTCTCCCAAACACATACAAAAATTATGAGTAAATCTAGAAATCTATTTTAGTCACACCCAACTCATTGTTATTGCAATCAATCTACTCCTATTTTAATTTCTTAATTTGGATTTCTATTAGATAATTTAAATGTTACAATTTCAGTAAAAACAAATAGATTTATTTCACCAAATAAACATAAAACTTCAAAAAAAAAATTCCATCTTAAAAACTTTGGAGTTGACCAAAAACTATCCTCCACAATGCCCATCCTCTCCACCATCATAATATCACGAAATCTAGATAAAGTTCAATTTTAATAAACCCAATAAACTTAATTTATTTAAATATAAACAACATAAATTTAATTTATTTAAATATAAACAAATATTATAATATAAATTCCAAATATTACTGTACTTAATTATTAATCACTCAATATAATATATTATTGCTATCAAATATATACCTATAACTTTAAATAACATACACATATAACTTTAAGTAACATGAAATTAATTTATTTCAATAAAAACAAATATTAGAGAATTCCAAATATTACTCGGCAAACTTCTTTATAAGATTGTTTGTTTGAAGAGGGTGTAATGACGTTTTTTGCAAAAAAGTGAACAGTAAAAAATACGTTTTAGAACTTTGAAAGCCCATCACAAAAAACGGCTTTTAAAATTTTTAAACGTGAAATACGGTCAAAATGCCTTGTGACGGGCATTTTGCCCGTCAAATTCCAACCCTGCTCTCACACATAACATAATCAAAATGAAAACATTGCAATCCTCCTAATCATGAAATCTTGAAAACAGTTAAGTTTGCTGGATCTTGAGTGAGATTTAAAATTCTAGTTTCTCCATATGAATCAAATGAGGTTGGAACCACTCTCAAACACCCTGAAACAATTAATGGTAATGTTAAAAAACTTAAATAAAATGCACCCTAAGAATTTAACATTGCCATTGATTGCAGCGATGCTAGGGTTGAGTTAGGTTTTTTTGTTTGTTTAGGTCTAGGGTTTAGGAGTGGGAGGGTTGGGTTTATGGCCCAGGGAGGCTGTTTTGGGAGGAAAATAACCCTTGGTCTCCTTCAAAACCACTTGGAAAACTGCTACCGTGTGTCTTGGACTCCCCAGGCATGTGAGATCTAATTGGACTGATTAGGGTTGGAACTGGCGGGTGCGTACTTGTGTGGTACTAAACCAGTCAGTTTGGTACCTAACTGGTACAAACCTGCCCTCCAACTGGGTTTTTCTACTGGTTTGTTACCTGTGCCTATCTGATTGGCCGGTTTGACCAGTTTCTGGTTCAGACTGGCCAGTTTTTAAAACTATGGCTCTGATTGTTACATTTGAAGATTGCTATCTGAACTTGTGCAATGCCAACATCTTCAAATAATCTTCTTAACCCATGATCTTTGAAACAGCAAGAGAACTGTATCTCTTTTTTGATCCTTCAATACTTCATAAATCCAAGGTTAAAATAGATCTATGTAAATACACTTTCATCTGGGATCTCACTAATTCTAGCCCTATAGTTTAAAATGGAGCTATGTTATTGCAGTTTCCTCTGGGCTCACACTGAATCTGTCCGTATAGTTAGTGGTCCATGGAAGGTAATGAAATATCCTCTTGATTGGTGCCCAATTTTAGCAGTTTCCTCTGGGCTCACACTGGATCTGTCCGTATAGTTAGTGGTCCATGGAAGGTAATGAAATATCCTCTTGATTGGTGCCCAATTTTACGGTTCTAGTCTGTTTGAAAATTGATGAAAAGCTTACATATAGAATGTGAGGTTCAGTACTAGTGATTCCATATATTAATCAAGGTTGGATAAAAGAACCAACTAGATGCACTTACTCTGACATCCCTTTCAGGCGTTTTTCAACTGTAATTCGGTAAAAATAGTTTTGCATTGCTATCGAACTTCTGATGGAAGGATATTTTTGTAGAGCCATATCTTAGTGTAGTAATTCGGTAAAAATAGTTTTGCATTGCTACCGAACTTCTGATGGAAGGATATTTTTGTGAGCCATATCTTAGTGTAGTTTACCAATTCTGCCACCACCTCTCCTTACTGGACCACCCCTAAACGGAACTGAGAGCTGGTTTGACTAGTATAGGAGCCTTATCCCTGTGCAGTTTACCAGCCCTGCCAACACCTACCAAAAAAAACGTAAGTGGCCCTGGAATGGTGAAACATAATTGTTGAGATTGCATATTTTGGGTGGGCGACTTTGGGATTTTCAATGCCTTCGACTTGATCTATGGCACTGGTAGCATTTATTTCAACCATTCTACCAATGTGTTTTGTGCTGGATTTGACTCTGGTTTCCAATGAGGCCTGGTTTACAAAGATGCATTTCATTGGTTAGCGATCCTGCTCCGTGTTAAATGGCCCATGGCAGTTTGAAATGGAGCCATACGATGTTAACTTCCACCCTTGTCTGGTGGCTCATTTCCTTGGACAGCTTGTACGGACTCCTAAAGGTGTAACGGCAAGGGCTAACTAGTTTGCTATAGGGCATTAAATGCCTTGGTATATGCAGGGTATATAACAAAATAACACAGCCTAAATGACTACATAAATTAAAAATAAAGACTATGTGTTATTTTGTTATATAGCCTATATGTACCAGGGCATTTAATGCCCTATGGCAGGCTGGTTAGCCTTTCCCATTAGTTAACTCAGCTGTTTCCATTCCAAACCTTTTGAGGCATCTACGATTTATCTCATTCGACTAATGTATTTGAGTGCCCAGACACTCGTGTAGTTCCCATAGTGTCTAATGGGAACTTTCAAAGAGAGTTTTGATTTACACAAGTTCAGAAACTTCGATGTCATCAGAGTCAATTTGCATCATCAGTGGAAAACGTTGCAATCACAACCAACTTTCCTCTTTATTTTATGCATATATGCATAAAGTTGCAATCACAACCAACTTTCCTCTTTATTTTATGGATATATGTATAAATTTTACAAAATATTTTTCTTTTTATTATCGAAAAAAATTATAGTTTGAGTGGGTTTAATGGTTAAGAGTATATGTCTCAAGAGGTTATAAATTGAAAATTAGATGGAGTAGAGTATGTATGATTTCTTAAATTTAACAGTTAAATCGCCTGATAGAAATAAGTCTCTATCTCACAAATAAAAAAATCTTATACACCACTTTAATGTGTGGCTTAAATATAACCTTAAAATTAAATAATAATAATAATAATAACATCGCTACTTTACTCACCATTCTTAAAAAAACATAACTTCAAAAATTAAATAATAATAATAATTATAACATCACCACTTTGCTCACCACCATTGGAGGGTGACATTCCACATAAGTGGAGGGAGGGTGAGCTGCAATTTACTCCAAAGCTTGATAAAATTATCGCTTTTCAAGCATGACATTTATGCTGGTCTCCATGTAGAGATATTTAAAAACAATTGTCACTTCTAAAGTTTTTGGGTTTGGGCAAGACCTTCAAATACGATTATGGTATTTTAAAAGTTCTTTAATTCTGTGCCACCGCTTTAATGTTGTTTGTGTCAGGATTTATTGAGATAATTTAACGTGTATATAATATTAGCGTGAGAAATTTTATTATTTATTAATTATATTTTAAAATCGATTTATTAGTTAAATTTGATGAATGTGTATATAATGTTAATGTGAGAAATTTTATTACTGGTTAATTATATTTTTAAATTGATTTATTAGTTAAATTTGATTGAATTTTTTTTTTAAATTTTAAATTTTATTTTATGTAATTGGATTAAGTAAATTGTTTTTTCATAATTTTAATTTTATTTTGATGGAGGCAAAATGCTAGCATTACAATATTTTGGTTATTCTTTTTTGTCTAGTTTTAATTTTTTTGTTTGTGAAGTTGTTCCAGTTTAACTTCAGGTTTGACTTGACCTAATCACCCAAGGATCACATTGGGCTTGGGCCATACTAGCCCTTAACATGACTGGGTTTTTGCTTACTGAGTTTCAAACTGGTAACCTTCACATCAAATATGATCAAACATGATTGTATTTTTTCAAACGGAGTTTCAAACTAGAAACCTTCACATCACAGAGTGACCTAATAGTACACCCCATCACCCTCTATTCTACGTCTTGTAGGCACTTTTAGATTTAACTTAAAAAACTTTATAAAATTAAATTAAATTAAAATATTTTGATTTAGAAATTAGTTATGGTTGAGAGTATTTTCTGGATAACATTGTTTGTAAGATTTTAGATCTTGGCCAATGTTACCGTTGGGCACTCACCGGTGGGCACTCCACTTGTTGTCAGGGACCAAAGAATCAATTATTACAAATGACAATGATGAAGGAAGCTTGCTAATTAGCCATTCACAAATAATATTAAATTAATAACTTAGTTGTTAGAGGAAAAAGGTGAAGGAAAATAATTAGTAAAAGTGATTAAGAAATTAAATTAATTAAACATAAAAAATATTTTAATTGAATTAAACATAAATTTTTGGAAGCTATAATAATGGGGAGCAAATTAGGGGAAAGATGAATTTTTAATTGGGATAAGAGGGATTGTTACACTATAATTAATTAATAAAACAAATAATTAAATAAGAAAAAAGAATATAAGTTAAGAATGAAGGAGATTAAAATTAAGCATATTAATAAAGAATAGAAATAAATTAATTTGAATATTATTAATTTAATTTAAATATTATTGTTTTAAATTAATTTAAGAATGAAGGAATTTAAGAATACAAAAATGAAGGAATGGAGGATTAAAAAAACAAAGAGGTGGAAGGGGAGCGATTATTGAGAGAGGTGGTATATCATGGGGTTCAAGAATGACTATGGTCATAACTGTCTTCTTTATTAAAGTTGTTAGGGTTTTTTTTCTATTTCAAGGGTTTCTCTAATGATTTTAGAGTTGTAAAATGGAACAAAGACCAACTTAGATTCTAAAATTGATTAAAGTATATCAAATGTTTAGAGTAAAACGACAACAATCTCAGACTTCAAAAGGCATAAATGATTGGTATAAAAAATGTGCTCTTTAAGGAGATGATTGGTATCAACATTGTGCTCTTTAAGGCTAGCTTTGAAGCGATGCCCAGTCTAGCCAATGTATGACTTACCACATGAACAGGGAATCTGGTAGACCCTTGAACTTAGCATGGGGTCAAACTTACCTTTTGCTGACTTGAACATTTGTTTCAAAGTTTCATGGGGTTTAAAAATGGTCTTAATGTTTTTTCTTCATAAGATTTAGCAATGAGGTCTCCCTTTAATGTAAGGAAGAGAGACTTGGCCTCGAGGAGAAAAGGAAACAGGGCGACGAGAATTGAGATTAGAAATGGACTTAAAAGATTTCTTGACCTGAGAAATTGTATAGGCATTAGCTATAAAACACCCTAACAACATTCATAGAGAAGATGGTTATATTTTTAGTCATTCTTGGAACCCTATGATACACCACCTCTCTTATTAATGTGCTTTCCCCCCTCCCCCCTCTTTTTTCTTCTTAACCCTTAACCCTGGCTCCTTTCCTTTTTGTATTCTTAAATCAATTTAAATTAATAATATTTAAATTAAATTAATAGTATTCAAATTAAATTAATAATATTTAAATTAAATTAATCTAAATCAATAAAATTAAATTAATCTTTGACGTGAATAATCCGGAAATACTTCAACATAATAATATTCAAATTAATTAATTTGTATTCTTTATTACTATGCCTAATTTCCATCTCCTTCATTCTTAATTTATATTATTTTTCTTATTAATTAATTATAGTCTAACCACCCCATAATCATAATTAAAAATTCCCTTTCGTCATCATTATTATCTCCTCATTCTTAAAGCTTTTTTTTTTTTTTTTTAAAATCTTTTTTATGTTCAATTAATTTAATTCTTTAATCATTTTTATTAATTCTTTTCCTTTAAGGACTAGGTTATTAATTTAATATTATTTTTGAATGGTCAACTGACAAGTTTCTATCTCTATAAGGTTTCATGGCTCTTCTTGACAATGGGTGGAGTGTCCACTAGAAATATAAGGTTTCATGGCTCTTCTTGACAATGGGTGGAGTGTCCACTAGAAACATTGCACATGATCTAAAAAGCATTGGAAATATACACTCATGAGCTATGATTTTTGAACATGTGGTATTGATAAGATATAGTATTGGCCCATGGTATTGACATATGGTACTGCAACAAACTATAATTTTCAAGTTAACAATATCCATGGTAAAGTGTGGTGAATATCCATGGTTAAAAATATTGTTATATTGTAATTTTATTGTAAGTATTAAGTTTTTATGTGCTTATTAACTAAATTTAAATATGGTTAGGGAATCATTAATTTAGATAGCTACATCTCCACCATACCTTTTTTCTTTTAGATTTAATAAAAATATTTTATAAAATTAAATTAAAATGAAATATTTATAAAAGATTTTGTTTTTGAAATGAATTATGGTTTTTGGGCACATGGTATTGATAAGCCGTGTATTGGTCCATGATATTGTAACAAAGCTTATTTACAAGTTAATAAAATCAATGGTAAAATGTGGATGAATATCCATGGCTTTTTTGTAGGTTTATTGTAAGTATTGAGCATTTATGTGCTTATTAATTAAATTTAAAATGGTGTCAGAACCATTATTTTACACAACTACATCTCCCCCATACCTTTTTGCTTTTAGATTTAATTTAAAAAATGTTATAAAATTAAATTAAAATAAAATATTAAAAATATGTTTTTTTTCTCGGCAAATGCTAATTCTATTAACTTTAAAACAAAGTAAAAATACAAGGGGGCGAGGCCTCGGGAATCATCATCCGAGAGCACTCAGTACATCAGAAATTGTCCCAGGTGAGGGAAAACTAGATACATAAGCAAAAGAGCAGATATAGACACCAGGAATTAACCAAAATAACATGAAGAAGAGGTGATATAACCGTCTGTCTAGAGCACATGACCAGAGAGTGAGACCAAGACATTGCTCAAAATTCCAGAAGATCTTTGCATTGTCGCATATCATGGAGAGAAACAAGACTGCCTGTCTGAAGAGGCCGAACCAGAACTGCATCCAAAACCGCCTGAAATTGATCATATTAGTCATTCGCAAAACCGAAAAGGAATGGGCCCAGATGGCCTCAAATTGTTGCGTCCTCATTCTGAGGCTACTCCACCACCGGACAGGCGTTATCCTCCCATGCATCATTAGATCCAACATTCTCGCTGCCTGGGTACCTCAACAGGGGACGCATATCAATATCATTATCTTCCTAGGTCCTCGGGGCAGCAACTTCTGGAGGTAGAGAGGCGCTGGGAGCATCACTCCTTTCAAGCCTCTCCCCCTTACCTTTCTCCTAGCTTGCCCCTGCCATTACTTGCATATTACTCTAACTACCTGCCTCTCTGAATGCCTCCTGAGGGGGCTCAGACATCATACACACCCTAATTGGAGTCGGAGATTCTTCTTCAGAGAAGAGAATAGTGATATTGGTAGAGATTACAGGTCTATTAAGATTGCTTTGAAAAGTAAAATGAGTGGTCTGAAACCCATGATACGGAGTTGGACTGCGAGCAAGATTCACAGAGCAGGTCGCTTGTGGTCTTCCACGCCCTCCTCAACTCCCCCCAAAGCGACTCCTCATTCCGTGGCGTACCATGATGAGGAGAGTAAGGAGAGGCCGATACAAGAGAATAGAAATACAACACAGGAAACCAGAGGCAAAAACAAGAGAGTAGTTATACAACACAGGAAACGACTTTAGACAAAGACAACAGGCCTGTAAGTGCGGGGAGAGCGGCACAGGTCGAATAGCAGGGGCAATTGAGAGCTAACTAATGATTCCAGAGACAAATCTGCTATCGAAATGCACAACTATCCCAAGCCTGAGATAAACAAAGAACGAGATGCACACAGAGAACTTACCTTTGTTTTCAGAGACTAGCCAGCCCCACAGACCCGCATCCGGCTCCAGCCAGAGACAAGAGGGTGGAACGCTAGCAGTGGGAGGGATCGCCTAGAACGCCATGGTTATAAAAGCCAGAGCCTTACCTTGGATTGGACGAGCAGTAAATACAGAGAGCATGCCAATTCTTTTGCGCTGCAGATTATCCATCAAGAACCGAATGAACTTCTGGATTGTCACACTCATGAACCAAATGAAATTCTGTAATAATGTGCTGGTCTACATCTGGCAGTACCATGCGCTTCCGTCTGTCTGATAAATCATTAAGTCTCATTTATTTCACTCGCATCTGGGTAAAACTATGTTGACATACAATCTTTCTTACATTATGCCTAATGCCTATAAATCTCCCTCATACTAGGTTGTAGAGTGCCTCTCTATGCAATAATGTTATGTAAGAAAGACCATTAGTAGTAAATAAGGTCGATAATAATGTGAACACAACTCTTGTAAGAGGGCTTACTAGACTTCCTAGAATTCCTAGAAGCTTTTTCCTATTTGAAAGTTTCTCCTCTAGAATGTTCTAGGAGGATAAAAAGTAGTATATATAGAGGTAGAAACATTGTAAAAGATGCTTGGAGAATTATTATAATTGATAGAATTTTCCCCTTGACAAAACAAGTGAACATTGTGGTCTAGTAATAAAAGTGCAATATTTTGATTCTTTTATCACGGTGCTCACAATTTTCACTACAATTTGTTAAATATTTGGACATTATTTGCATTTCTATTATGAAGTTTGAGTTAGGTGTGTGTGTGTGTGTATATAAACAGAATGGGTAAGGGTTTTGTATTAATAAATCTGGATTAGGGACCAAAACCTTACATGGCTTTTCTAATACAAAATTTCTAATAACTAGAGATTATTCAAAAAATTTGCAGGCTCTAGGATTGCTACACCATATTAGGTTAAAGACATTGACACTATGAATTCTAAAAAACCTCCGAGGATAAGACAAAATTTACTTAGCGCCACAATAAAATATAGACGTAGGACATGACACAAAGTTTCAATTCTTCAAACTTAGCAGCGATTATTCACATTAGTACTGTCTCCTCTAAGTTGATGAGTTCTTTTCCTTCCAACAACAATGTTGGTGCCTTCCTCTCCCACATTATTCTGCAAATTTCCATTTCAAGTGATTTCTAAGGCTGTCAGTCACACACCTACTGCTCGGATTTCCTCTCTGAGTTCATCAATTGTCTTCTCCATTTTAGTTTGGTGATGCAAAAGCTTGGCTTCCAGAAAAATATAGAATGGCATCTTATGTCTCTCAGCCATATATTAAAGCTTTGAAATGGAGACACAACGCGCATGTGAAGCATCCAAAAATCTATCTAACACAAAATTGGTCTCATTGTTATTTAGGGGGATGAGGGAATTAGCCATTATGAAACCTGTCAAGCTGAGGACCCAACAATTTTGTTTACAAACAGAGGAGAAGCCCTCAACATAACCAATCTGAGACAAGAGCTCATTAACACTATGAGAAAACTAGAGACTCAATATATAGAGGAGGACATTAATGATATGTGAGTCAAACATCATCTGAGAATCTATCTCCATTATCCAAAGATTAAATGGATAAAGAAATGACATAGATGAAATGGTGTTGGATGATTGCCATCATCCATTCTTCTACTTAAGGATCTTAACTCTGCACTCGAGATAAACCACCTCAGATCCCACCTATGAGAGAATAAATGTAAAATACACCACTTTGTTGAAATGTTCTAGGAAGTTAGCCACTCGAATTCCCATTTAATAACCTGAGACAAAAAATTGTATCACCGCAGGAAGGGATGTCACTGGAAATCGGTTCCCAATTTTCTTGCAACTTTACAAAGAGAAGACCAGAGAAATAGCCATGTAACCAAATCCATAATGAATCTGTGCTTCATTGTGTCCCTATTCAAATGAAGGAGATTTAACCAATTCCCATGCACATAAATAAAAGGAATGGAGGTGCCCCAAACCATCCTATCAACATTTGTAAAGATCATTATCATTATGGAACTAGAGATATGCATACATTATTATCCATTTCAAGTCTACTTTGTTCCATGGTAGAGCTTTTTTTGGCTAACTTGTGAGCTACAAGATTCAAATGTAGAAGGATATGGTAAAATTCCAATTTCTCGAGTTAAGAGACACAACTAAGCATTCTTAAATTCAAAAGAGGAGACAAAGAGCTTATTGTTTTTGCGACCTTCGTCATTTGTTGAATGTCGATAATTGAATATCTAAAAACTATACGCCCCACAAGGAAATGTGATCGGTTTCCATAATGAAGATCTCAAAGATGCACCTTGGCTGCAATAAAAACATAAGAAGATATACACATAGCTTTGGTGACAACAAGTGAGTAAACTTTGTGGAATATCAATTGTAATGCATAAGAGCTTCCTTCACCCAAAGGGGAAACTAGTGATCCTCTAGAAGAACAGTAATAGTATTGTCATAAAATATACACATAAACATATGGAAGAATCATTAATTAGGCTGTAAAATAGTTCACAAGATAATAATGATGATGAAAGCATGTACAACACACATCCAACAAGATACATACTAAAGTTAACGAAATAGTTCATTGACATTAGCATAAATGAAATAACATATATCACAAACATTTAAAGAATAGTCTTACAACATCCACGATATATGCATGAAAGAGTGTTGGTTCTGAGAGCTTTTGATTAGTAAGTGAAAGTTCCAAGTATACAATACATTGATATGACACTAGCCCCAATAGTGGAACATGATTCCACCACTTGCTTCTCCAAAGATGATACTCACTCCTATGCTAGATAAGAGAATCCAAGGCTACAAATCTCAAGTTCCAAGCCCTTTGCTTGAGTTATGAGGGTTTATTTATAACATGTGAGGTGAAATTTCACCTCCCCTTGTGACATTTAAGATTCCCTCATGACTCTTGGGCTTATTTTGTCTATATTCTATCTAATGTCTTTTCATATTCAACATTTGACTCTTGGACTTCTACTTACTTTTACATTTACATTATTATTTTCTAAATACAAAACCACATAAGACAAAATTATGGCAAGAGCCTAATAAGAAAAAAATTTATACATTTTTCTTGAGCTTGAGGAAACTCTAGCTCGGTAACTTCCACTTGTAGCTCCGTCGTAACATATTGGTACCAAACTTTGTACGGTGATACTGTGTCCTCAAACTTTGAAGGAAGATCTGGATTATATTTGACTCTTGACTCCATATCATCCATATAGATAGTTTTGGAACCAGATTGAGCTTCATTCCATAACAAGAATAACTTCATGTTCAACTTGATAGGTCAAAATACATAGAGTTGCATCCTCTACCTTGTAATCTCTAAATATTTTTTGGTAATAATCAACCTTAAATTGTTCAAGTATTCCTCTATTTATTGCTTAATAACATTTTTTCCCTTTTTTTTGCAAATGCTCCAATAAAAGGGACCTTTTGCACTTTGACCAAGGATTCCAAGCTATGGTACAATCACAAATAGGTAGTGATGATGTTGTCCACATATGTACTAAGTTGCTTATTACTCTATAAAAACATTCTCACCTTAGCCCTTTCCAATTCTTCTTCCTGTGCATTCCTATACTTGGTGAGCCATTCCTGGATTGTGCTGATGGTTGCATGAATAACCTTCATAACTTTCACATTCTCTCGCAATCTCTTTTGCATTGCATGCAAGGGCAATACCACCTTGTGAAGGGTGATCATATCTTCATACAACTATCTCATGGTGTCTCCCAATGATTGGATTTCACCATATATCGCTGCTTGTAGCTCCTTCAAGTGAGAATCAATGGAATGAAACCCTTAGTTATCGACTTGGAGATGATCAATCGATTGTCTCGTAGTAGTTACTCCTTTTCCAATTTCTTATTTGCCTCTATCGAGAAATCTATGTTTACTTTTGCAGCTCCTGCAAAGGCTAAATTTTCTACTATGATTGTCCTCGGATTTTTCTTGGTATCAGTCACAATCAGTGTATGAATGGAAACATGATGAACTAGGTCATTAGGAAAATATTTCTTCCTTTCCTGTACTATTTTGTTATTTAGTTGGTCAAAGTTCGTGTTGGAAATATTCATGTCCATATCCTGATCTGGAGGAGATATTCCCATTTTTCTAAATGGGAAGTGACAATCAATAAGAGGATGTGAAGGCTGATTACTGGCTTGTTTCTTAATGGGAACAATGTTAGCCTCTTGGTTATCCTCCTCCCATTCAACCTCCATGTCTTGGGCCTATATTTTCTCCTCATTGTCTCTTACAAATTGTTCATCCTGCCTTTTCCTACTTTCTTCATCCATCAATTGTTTCTGCTGTTATCCCTCAAGTTGTTTATATCTATATTCTTCTTCAAGTTATTTATGTATGGCTTCTTCTTCTTTCTTCTTTTGCAATTCCTCTTGGACCTACATGTCTTCTCCCTCTTTCCTTTCCTATTATTCTCTCTGTATTTTTTCCTCTTCTTGCTTTAGTTCCTCCTCCTATCTCTTTTGTTCTTCTTGCCGCTTCTTCTTTAATTCTTATAATTGATTTCTCCTCTTTTCTGCTACTATGTCTGCTCTCAAAATAATAAGATATTATTTGAACTTTAGACTCTACTCTGCTTCTGAGTTATGGACAACTTTCCTCTTATACTTTTCAACACTAACCAGAGTGGGAATTTCCTACTTCTTCCCTTCTTGGACATCATTCTGCTCATGAACTGCATTGGCAGGGCCTGCCTCATTTCCTGGTGCACGCTTTTGGGAGGAATTGTAATAGTTATTTAACTTTTCTTCCTCCTTCTTGGAATAAGACTCTGTTATGTAACCAACTTATAAAATAGAAGAAAATATAGATCAACGACTTAAAAGGTATCCTCTTCAAGGGGGAAACCTCCTTTACATTACATAAATGAACAGTTCTTGGATGATACAAATGATAAGACCTCTTTGGTACATGTAGGAGTCTAAGGGGTCACAATATAATCAAAGGCTACATAAAAATAATAATGTAAGAGCACAAAAATAGCAATAATGGGCTTCTATGAGGCACAACAATAACAATATGGGGGATACATGGGAACAACAATAACAATAAGGGGCTAAACTAACAATAACAATAAGGGGGGTACACTAGTATTTTAAGGACCTAACATGCCACTCTCTTTGAAAAAAGTGTTGTCCTCAATGCTTGAGTAGTTTTGGATGCTTCTGATAAAATTCTCATTCTCCCATGTGGAATATTTAGTGGATAAGTTCTTCCACTCAATGAGATACTCTGAAATTAATTGATTCTATAGCTGTCGGTTTTTTTTTTTTTGTGTGACTCCTTCAGGCTCAAATATGATTTTTTCCCTTTTCATCAAGTTTTGGCAACACTATTTGAACTGGGAGCTTGTCATTGATAACCTTCTTTAAGCATGAAACATGGAAAACTGGGTGTACTCAGGAAGATGCATGCAACTCCAATTTGTATGCCATAGTACCAATCTTTTACAACACCTTGTAAGGACCATAATACTTGGGTGATAATTTATTATCCTTCTTAGCTTGCTTGAGGGACATCTATTTGTATGGTTGTAGCTGTAAAAATACCTAGTCGCCTACATAAAAAATTCATTCACTATGATGCTGATATGATTTTTTTTTTATTTGATTCTGTAGTAGAGTGAGGTTATCCTTTAAGTGTTGGAGAACTTTTTGTTGACGCTCGATGTGATATTCCACTACTTGAACCTTATAATTTTCTCTTAAAAACGATGTGATGGATGGTGGATTATATCCAGAAAGTGCCATAAATGGGGTCATTTTTGCTGCAGTATGGAAGGAAGTGTTATACCACCATTCAGCTAGAGGTAACCACTTGACCCATTGTGTTTTTTTATCAGATACAAAGAAACGAAGATATCCTTCCAAATTTTTGTTCACTAGCTTAGTTTGCCCATCAAATTGAGAATGATAAGATGAGCTATGAACTAATTGAGTACCAATACAAGAAAATAATTCCATCCAAAAGTTTCTAGTGAAAATGGGATCTTTTTCACTTACAATGATCTTTGGGGTTTCCATGTAGCTTTTGAATTGTTTCCATCAATGCAATAGCAACTGTACTAGCTTTAAAAGGATGATATAATGCACAAAAGTGTGCATAATTGGTAAGTCTATTAACGGCCACCATGATGACACTCTTTCCTTCATACTTGGGTAAACTTGTGATAAAATCCATTGGTACCTCCTCCCAACGCTGACTTGGAATGGGTAATGGTTGTAACAGACTTGGGGTCTTATTTGTCTCAACTTTATTTTGTTGGAAAACCAAACATTCTGCAACATACTTTTGAATATCAGATTTAAGTCCATCCAAACAAAATTCCTTATAGACCCTATGGTAAGTTTTTAAAAATCCAGGGTGCCCTCTTAAGGGGGGGTGGGGGGTGCAATTCCATAAGAATATTTTATTTGAGTTGGGAATTATTAAAAATATATAAGTGATATTTGTACCATAATGAATCATTTTTCCAGCTAAATGTATCAGATGTACTGATATCTTGGTGCAAATTTTGAATCACACCTCTTCATCATTCTTCCATTCATCCCTTTCTTTGGTTATCCAATCAGGTTGGGTAATAGAAATGGCAAAAAGCAATGATTCCACATCCTCATCCTTTCTTGAGAGTGCATCTGCAACAACATTTTGCTTCCCTTTTTTGTAGATGATTTCAAGGTCATAACCCAACATCTTTGTGACCCATTTTTTCTGCTTTCTTGAAGATAATATTTGTTCCAAAAAGTATCTAAGACTGTCATGATATTTTTTTTTAACCTTGAAGTGTATTCCCATTAGATAAGGTTTCCATTTCTTTAGTGCATGTAGTATTGCCAACATTTCCTTCTCAAAACTAGGTTTATGTAAATACTTTCCTTAGATTGGACGACTTTCAAAAGCAATGGGCCTTCTTTCTTGCATTAAAACAACACCAATTCTATTTCCTAATGCATCACATTCCACAAAAAATGTTTTTTTGAAGTCTGACATAGCTAAGACCGGTGCTTGGCACATTGCCTATTTAAGATGTTCAAAGGCCTTAGTTGAGCCTTGTGGAGTCCAAGACAATGCATATTTCTTAAGTAATGTTGTTAGAGGTGCTACTATTCTGCCATAATTCTTAACAAAATTGCGATAATACCCTATCAACCCTAGAAATCCTCAAAGATACTTTATGGTTGTGGGGATTTTCCATTCCTTAATGGATTTATTTTTTTAAGGTCTACCTTAACACCTTCATGTGATACAATTGACCCAAATATTCCACCTCCTGTACTCCAAAGAAACATTTGGAGGTTTTTTCATATAATTGTTTCTCCTCCAATAGTTTGATCACCTTGTTAACGTGTTGAACATGATCCTTCCAAGACTTCTTGTAGATTAGTATATCATAAAAATATACTAACACAAATCTTCTAAGAAAGGGTTTGAAAATGGAATTCCTCAAACCTTGAAATGTGGAAGGTGCATTAGTAAGGTCACAAGGCATGACCAAAAATTCATAATGACCCTAATGATTTTTGAATGTTGTTTCTAGAATTCCTTCAGTATTCATTCTAATTTGATGATATCCTGAACGAAGATCCAACTTGGTGAATTAAATTACTCCATGTAATTCATCCAACAATTCATCAATGAAAAGAATGGGAAGTTTATCTTTAATAGTGAGATTTTTGAGCTCCCTATAATCCAAACACATATCCCTTGATCCATCCTTCTTGTGCACCAATATTATTGGAATAGAGAAATAATTTTGACTAGGTTGAATTATAGCGACCTCTAGCATTTCTGCAACCATATGTTCAATTTTACTCTTTTGGGCATAGGGATATCTATAAGGCCTGATGTTTGGAGGAACATTCCTAGAATTAAATGAATAACATGATCATGCTCATGAATAGGTGGGAGGCCTTTGGGAGCCTCAAATACCTTGGAATGAATGTCCAAGACTTTTTGGAGATATAGAAAAATAGATGATTTTGATGTTTGAACCTCTAGTGAGCATAATTGTGCAATTACATCCCATTGTTCTTTCTTCAAAAGCTTTTTCATGCCATTAGAGTTGATTATCTCTCCTGGTTTCCCTATGATACCCATTAATTCAACTTCCTTTCATTCCCAAAAAAAAATTCAAGAAAAGTTCTTGAAAATTAAAAGCTATCGTCCCCAAAGATTGTAACCATTAGACTCCTAGTACAACATAAACACCACCCATTGGAATGTAAAGCATTGGAATATTCAATACATATTTCCCCATGGTTAGCTTGATATTATGGAATTTTATAGAGAAATTTATAGTTTCTCCATTTGAAACCATCATTTGACACTCTGGGGCTATATATAGGAAGCATATCAATTCCTTGGCTATCTTACAATGCCTAAAATTATAGGTACTACTAGAATTAATCAACATTATTACCTTTTTATTCTTGATATATCCTTCTATATTGAGAGTATGAGGAGCATTAATTCTTGCCAATGCATTACAAGATATTGTCAAATTCATTTCTTCTTTCTCTAGGGTTGGTTCTTGGTGTTTAACCTACTCTTTTGATGTTTATTGTTCCTTGTCTTCCTCCTCTTCACTGTATATGCAAAATAATTTCTTCTCAACACATTTATGACCTTCAATGTATTTTCTATCACAACTGTAACAAAGCCTTTTGATATTTTTTTCCTCCAATTGTTATGGTTTCAATCTTGTAGGTTATGGAAGGCTAGGAACAACAACACTTCCATCTCCATAGTTGTGAGTGGTAGAGTTCCTTGTTTCCATCATTTTTCTTTCAACTTTTCTTACCACCCTGAAATCCTTCTCCAATGAATCAGACTCCCAACAATGAACCTCATGTTGGGTTTTATCCTTTAAAGTACCTATGAAGGCATCAATCTTATGCTCCTTTGGAATATAATTTACCCTGATATTCAATTTTTGGAAGTCCTTAATGTGCTCCGCAATTGAGTCCTTTTGTTTGAGATTTATCAATTGGCTAAAGAAGGTGTTGCTCTTTGTATCCTCATAATGTGCTATCATTTTCCGTGTAAAAATTGACCAAGTGACAAGTGGTTTACGAGAACAAATCCATCAATACCATACAAACTAATTGGGTTCTAAATATAAAGATGCAATGCGTACCTTTTGTGTGTGTTGCACATCATGGAGATCAAAATATTGCTCCATTTGTAGTATCCATGTTACCGAATCCTTGCCATCAAAATTCCTCATATTTATCTTTGGAATTTGGTGGGTCTTAAACCCAACATTGGAGTCTCTAAAATCATAATTCGTATTCCTTTTGTTCACATCGTGATTTTCATGGATTACCTTATCACCATTGGGAAGCCTTTCTTGCAACAACTTTATCAACCCTTCCATATTGAAATTTATCATCCTTTCCATGTTACCTCTAAGCCATCCTTTAAACCTTTTATTTCTGATTTTAAACCATCCATGTCCCCTTTTATTTCATCCTTCGTTTCTCTTTGTGAGAGTGAAATTTGTTGCACTTGGTCCCATAATTTTGATATATCATGTTGCAATTCTTCTTCTTCACACGTCATACTAGAGCTTTCTCAAGGATTAATTGGTGTATAATTATCTTTTTTTGGAGGCATTTTAGAACCAAATATTGATATTTATGCTTCAATATGCCCTTGGAATCACTTCAACTATTTTTTCAAACAAAAGTTATGCAATTTTTAAAAAAATACACACATTTTTCTTACTTTTAGGAGCTTGACCTTGAAATGGTTGTAACTCTATAATTTTGACTCTCCAAGGTATGAAATTTTGTCCTATGGTATCCCTTTGAGTCTTCTTTCCAACACCATAAGTAAGACTGAGATTGGATTCTTCAAGTTAAATTTATGCCCAATCTCCCACAATGACCTGGTTATGGAATGGTTCAATAAAGAAAACTTGTACGAAATGCCACATGTCACTGTTTCAAACTTCAAGCCTGAAAATGATACAAGAAAAACTAGTTTCCATTTGATTTCAGTTACTTTTTGCTAAATTCAAATCTATTGCTCGTAGATAAAGTTATGATGATTTTCCCTAGGTTGCTTGTTTGAGATTGATTTTTGGAGCATGAAAAAAACCCTAAATTCTTTGGACCATATCTTAGAAACTATAACAAACCAAGATCTAAAATTTCTACATGAAGTTCACTGAGATTTCAGGTCCATGTTTCATCTTCTAAATCTTTGTATAAAAAAAAATTATAGTTAAAATACCAAGATGACCTGTTTGAAGCAGTGAAACCCTAGAATCCAAAGCTTTGATACCAAATGTTGTGTAACGATCTCACAAAACAAATCAAAGATAGATCAACAACTTAAAAAATATCCTCTTTGAGAGGGAAACACCATTTACATTACACAAATGAAAAATTCTTGGATGATACAAATCATAAGACCTCCTTTATATATATAGGAGTCTAAGGGGTCACAATATAATCATAGCCTACATAACAATAATATTGTAAGGGTACAACAATAAAAATAGTGGGCTTATATGGGGCACAACAATAACAATATTGGGGATACATGGGCACAGAAATAACAATAGGGGGCTACACTATTAATAACAATAAGTGGGATACACTAGTATTATAGGGACCTAACAGACTCATAATCCTAGGAAAAATGAAACTTAGCACAATGCCTTTTGCATACTCCTCTGGGATCATACATGTGAAAGCTCATAACACTGAACTTAAAGCTAATAAGTTGCTCTGCTTCTATTTCTGCAACCTTTAATCTCTTGAGCTTATAGGATCCCATATGTAGAGAGAAGGATGGCCAAGGTGCCTTCTTCTTCTTTTGAAGAAACTAAGAAATACCTGTGCTAAAATGATAGGCAACCTCCTGTATGACCACTTTATATGTCACATACTTCGGAAAAAAATGTGGAGGCTTATGAGAACTGAATACTCAAAGGTATGTTCCTTGAGGGGAGGAGAAGTGAGTCAAATATTCTCGTGACAAGTCCAAGCACATTGATATAAAATATCACTATATCTAGGATATGGTGTAGAGAGGAGCAGTGAGTCTCCATCATATTGTGACTGATGATTAGATAGCTGACATACTTACCAACTCTTTTCCAAAATGGAAGTTCTTGGTATTTAGAGAGAAAATTCGATTAGCGGATGTGACCCTTCCTAGAGAGGATTTTCATGGATGACGAGACTTGTTCGTGCATGATCCTTGTCATGTGTTAACAAGTAGACCCCCCCAAGAAAAGATGTGACTTGGTTATGCAATATCCTTGTCATGTGTTGACAAGTGGATACCCCCAAGTAGAGATGTGAGTTGGTTGTGTGAGATCCTTGTCATGTGTTGACAAGTGGATCCCCCCAAGTATATATGTAACTTTGTTGTACGATATCCTTGTCATGTGTTTACAAGTTGACCCCTCCAATCAGAGATGAACCTTTGTTGCGCAAGATCCTTGTCATGTGTTGACAAGTGGATCTCCCTAAGTAGAGATGTGACTTGGTTGTGCGGATCCTTGACAAGTGGGTTATCCCCCCAAGCAGAGATGAGTCTTGGTTGTGTGATAACCTTATCAAGTGGGTATCCCCCCAAAGTCTGGGGATGTAGTTGTTATACCACTTGATTCTTGAGGGTCAAGGTGGGAAGATTAGTGGACAATAGGATAGAGTGTGATCCTTATCTCTCATGGTAAGTGGTATCCTACCTATTTCTAATCAGACATATATTTAGGGTGGTAGATTAATCTCCTCTATTATCTGTGGATAGAGGGTGGTAAGTGGAGCTCCCCTATGAGGATTCTTCTTCATTGGAGTGAGACATAATTGTTCGAGATGATACAAAGTAGAGATGAACAAAGATGAATAGAGGAAGCAAAGATATTTTGTTGCAAAAGTAAATTCCTCCCTAACTAAGAGGGAGGAATTTCTACAAATAAAATGTCTAAAAATAGAATTTCTAAAATAGTTTGCTTAGAAATAGAAAATCTAAAAAATAGTAATTCTAAAAATATAAGGTCTCAAGTATGAATTTCCAAAAATAGTAAATCACCTTTCTTCAATTGGTAATCAATTATAGATGATGGAAAATCACTTAACTTATTTTTAATCAATCTTATTTGTTAAATTTTTACTTAATCATCAATATTATTATTATTATCACCATTATCCTTTATGATTCTATTATATTATGATTAGAAATAAATTCATGTCTCTCAATAATGGCACTCAATCATTTCATATGTAATTCCCCTCAATTAATGCATATGTTACTCTCTCTCACTCAATGGATATGTTACACTCTCTCTTGCTCACTCATTAATTCATGCCATAAAAGAGTCCTCTTATGCACTCCTTAATGCATATGTTACATTCTCTCCTTTATGGCATAAGTTACTAAGGCATGCATTTCTCTCCTTAATGGCATGAGTTACACTCCCTAATTGGCATATGTAACTCCCCCTCAAGACATGGAGTCACTCCCCCTTTACGATTCAAACTCCTTGCTCCTCATATATATATGTGCCTCTCATCCTCTCTTATAACTACGTGTGAATTGTGAAAGAAGAATTCTAACTTGAGAGAGAGTTGGAGAGAGTTGAAGAAGATTGTGAGAGAGAGAATTTGAAAGTAAGAGCAGATCTTGGTGAGCCAAGGTTGATTCTGTGCTTCAATGTTTTAGTGTTGATTCAATTGAAGGGAAGGTTGATTCAGTGTGTGCATCAACCACTGCTGCTAGTGATCTTGATGCTACAACTTGTTCAGATTTGGGTGAACTTACTTATTATCTTGATCTCTCATTGTACTCTGTATATCTGCTGAATAATTGATTTCTAATAGAAGAATAATCTAGTTGGGTTTTCCCCTTTGTAGGTTTTTCCCTGGTCATTGGAACTAAATTCTCTATGCCTCATTTTGTTCTTGGCTATCTTCTATGGTGCATTTAATTTATGTTCTATATACAATTGCTTATATAATATTGCAACAAAAAGAAGTTTTGTAATAAGTGATTGTTATAGCATATAACATCAGAATTTTAACATGCATCACATTCCACGACAAAGGTTTTGTGAATTTTGGAGTAGTTAAAACCAGAGCTTGGCACATTGCCTCTTTAATATGTTCAAAGGACTTAGTCACTTTTGGAGTCCAAAAAAGTGCATCTTTGTTCAGTAATGTTGTTAGAGGTGCTACTATTTTCCCATAATTCTTAACAAACTTGTGACAATACACTGTGAACCCAAGAAATCCTTGACGATGCTTTAGGGTTGTGGGTATTTTCCATTCCTTGATTGGTTTAATTTTTTTAGGATCTACCTTAACACCCTCATGAGATACAATATGCCTGAAATATTCCACCTCTTGTACCTCAAATAAACATTTGGAAGTTGTTGCATACAATTATTTCTCCTCCAATAGTTTGGACACCCTGTCAACATGTTGAACATGATCCTCCAAAACTTGTTGTAGATTATCATATCATTAAAAAATACTAACATGAAATTTCTAAGGGCTTGAAAATGGAATTCATCAATCCTTGAAATGTGGAATGTGCATTAGTAAGGCCAAAAGGCATGACCAAAAATTCATAATGACCTTCATGAGTCTTGAATGTTGTTTTCATAATTTCTTCAATATTTATTCTAATTTTGTGATATCTTGAACGAAGATC
Organism: Pinus taeda; assembly: GCA_000404065.3. Taxonomy (NCBI): domain Eukaryota; kingdom Viridiplantae; phylum Streptophyta; class Pinopsida; order Pinales; family Pinaceae; genus Pinus; species Pinus taeda. The sequence goes on from APFE031065384.1 coordinate 199,458, forward strand.
CAACTTGGTGAAGTAAATTTCTCCATGTAATTCATCCAACAATTCATCAATGGTAGGAATGGGAAATTTATCTTTAATATTGAGCTTTTTGAGTTCCCTATAATCCAAAAACATATGCCGTTATCCATCCTTGTTTTGTACAGAAAAGGGACGTTGGCTAGGTTGAATTATACTTTCCTCTAACATTTTTGCAACCATATGTTCAATTTCACTCTTTTGGCATAGGGACATTTGTAAGGTCTAATGTTTGGAGGAATGCCTCTTGGAATCAAGTGAATAACTTGATCATGTTCATGAATAGGCAAAAGGCCTTTGGAAGTCTCAAATACATTGGAATGATTGTCGAAGATTCTTTGAAGATCTAGAGAAACAAATGATTTCAATGTTTGAACATTTAGTGAGCATAATTGTGCAATTATGTCTCGTTGTTCTTTCTTCAAAATTTTTCATGCCATTAGAGTTGATTATATTCCACAGTTTCCCTGCGACTCACATTAATTCAATTTCCTTTCCTTCCCAGGAAAATTTCAAGAAAAGTTCTTGAAAATTAAATGCTTTTGCCTTCAAAGTTTGTAACCATTGGACTCCTAATACAGCATTAGCACCACCCATTGGAATGGAAAGCATTGGACTATTCAATACATATTCCTCCATGGTTAGAGTGATATTATGGCACTTCCTTAAGAAATTTATAATTCTCCATTTGAATCTATAACTTGACACTTTGATGCTAGATATAGAAAGCAATTCAATTCCTAGGCTATCTTATAATGAATAAAATTATAGGTATTACCAAAACCGATCAACATTATTACCTTTTTTTTCTTGATATATCCTTCTATCTTGAGAGTTTGAGGAGTGGTAATTCCTACAAAAGCATTACAAGATATGGTGGGATTCATTTCTTCATTCTCTAGGGTTGGTTCCAGGTGTATATCCTCTTCTTTTGATGTTTCTTATTCCTTTTCTTCCTCCTCTTCACACTATGTAAAATAATTTATTCTAAGCACATTTATGACCCTTAATGTATTTTCTATCACAACTATAACAAATCCCTTTCACTCTTTTTTCTCTATTTGTTGTGATGTCAACCTTGTAGGTTGTGGGAGGACAAGAATATAAACACTTCCATCTTTATAGTTATGAGTGGTAGACTACCTTGTTGCCATAAAATTGCTTTGAACTTTTCTTGACACCTTGAAAGCACTCTCCAATGAATTAGGTTCCCAAAGGAGAACCTCATGTTGGATGTTATCCTTTAAATTCCATATGAATACATCAATCCTATGCTCCTCTGGAATATCATTTACCTTGATATTCAATATTTGGAAGTCCTCAATGTGCTCCACCATTTAACCCTTTTGTTTGAGATTTGTCAATTGGATAAAGAAGGTATTGATATTTGTATTCTCATAATGTGCTACCAATTCTTCCACAAAAAATTTCCAAGTGAAAATTTATTTACAAGAACAAGATAGTCGATACCACACAAATTGATTTTGTTCTAAATATAAATATGCATAGTGTACATTTTGTGTGTGCGGAACATCTTGTAGATAAAATAATTTCTCCATCTATAGTATCCATGTTACCAAATCATTGCCATCAAAATTCCTCATATCGATCTTTGGAATTTGGTGGGTATTAAACCCAACATTGAAGTCTCTAAAATTATAATTCATATTCCTTTTGTCCTCATAATGATTTTCATGGATTACCTTGTCACCACTGAGAAGCCTTTCTTGCAACAACTTTGTCAACCCTTTCAACTTGACATTCATTGCGTTCATGTATACCATAATTTTTTTTATGTTTTCTTTAAAACCACCCTTCATACCTTCCATCTTAGCTTCCAATTCATTTTTGGCTACCCTTTGCGAGAGAAAAATTTGTTGCATTTGGTCTCATAATTTTGATATATCATGTTGCATTTCTTCCCCTTGTTCATGTGCCATAGTAGAGATTTATGGTTGCTTATTAAGTGTGTCCATTTTTTTTGATGTGCATTTTGGAATAAAACACAATATTATATCTATATATATATATATATATATATATATATATATATATATATATATATATCTATCATATATATATATATTATATAATATATATTATATATTATATAATATTATATATATTATATATATATATATATATATATATATATATACTTCACTATCCCTTTGAATCACTTCAAACTAATTTCAAACAAAAGTTATGTAAAAAAAAAAAAAAAAATACATGCCTTTTTCTTGATTTTTAGGATTTCAATATTGAAAATATTGTATATCTATAATTTTAGCTCTCCAAGGTCTGAAATTGTGTCTTGTGGTAGCCCTCTTAGTCTTCTTTCCAATGCCATAAGTCAGACCTGTATTGGATTCTTTAAGATAACATTATGCCCAATCTCCCACAATGACCTGATTATGGATTGGTTTAGTAGAGCGAACTTATACAAAATTCCATCTGTCGTTGTTTCGACCTTCAATTGCATGAAAATGATACACGAAAAGTGACACTCCATGAAATTTCATTCACTTTCTATGAAATTCAAATATGATTCTTGGAGATAAAGTTATGAAAATTTTTCTTATGTCATCTGTTTGAGACCCAATTCTGGAGCTTGCAAAACCCTAACTTCTTCTAACCATATCTCAAAAATATAGCGAAACAATATCTTGTCATACATGTTAAAAAATTCAACCAATTCATGCTTGAGGTTAAAATATCATCTCGAGAAAGCTTCAAATTCAACAATATCTTTAGCATTAATCATCGGCAACACAAAATTCTTAGTAGCGTCACAAGTCTTTTCATTTGAACTGCACTAACAAGAGATAAATTCATCTTCTTGCAATGTGCTCTAACAATATAATAAAGTCAATCTTTGAAAAGATGATATTTGTTCTCATGAGGATAAAATAAGACTCTTCGGTCATATAAATATGGACTCCCTAAGACAATATCACAAATATCAAGTGGTACAACATCAAGCTCTACTTAATCTATAAAATTAGCAGTGATTGCAAATTTGAGTTTACATTTTATTGTCACTTGCAATTTGGCATCATCACATACCAAACCCAAAGGGTAGGTTTTTGTATGAGGTGTAGTTTTTAAATTAAGTTTCTTGACAGTTGCTTTAGAGATAAGATTGACTAGAGGTCCACTATCAAATAATCATTAGTAGAGAATGATGAAATTAGTGACTAGGTGACTAAAAATGTTAGTCATTGTAATTATTTCAAGTGAATTACTATTAAATTTGAGCAATTTTAAGTGACCAAACTAAAAATGATTAACTTAAATGAATAATCTAGTTTATGGATAAAATGTATGACTAGACAATAAGTGTCCAAACTAAAAGTGACTAACTAAAATGACTAATTTAGTCTGGGACTAAAATATATGACTAGATAATAAGTGACAAAAGTAATAATGATTAACATAAATGACTACTATAGCCCAAGAGTAAAAATATGACCAAATAATAAGTACAATAAGTACATGAATTAGTCATTTATGCAAGTAATTTTTAATTGTGTCACTTCGGAAATGGAAAATTTCAATTTTGATACTAAAGTGTTTCATTTCACTACAGGGGTCTTTGAATCCATCCACAGTGTTTAAATTTAAAGACAAAGGGGTCTTTGAATCCGTCTACAATGTTGAAATTATAAATACCCTTTTCTCTCTAAATTTTAACATTGCAAATGGATTCAAATATTCTCAACATTAGTTTGACCTTCCTTCGCCATTGGGGCAAGGCTCTCCTTCACCAGTTCATCCAAGGAGGGCAAGGCTAATGGCACTTAAGATGAAGGACAAGAAAAAAACAAACAGGGGAAAGTCGTAACTTCTGAAACTTCTGAAAACCCTAAGAAAGTTATAATACATTACATGTCTTTCTATGATCTCTAAGATGAAAGGGAAACTAAAATCAAAGCTAGACAACCCCAAGAAGATTTTTTTATCCCCTCGAAAATGGCCTCGATCCCAGGGCTGGCCGAAACTAGAGGACTTGAACAATGCACAATTGGAGCAGGGGTTAAGGCCTCTGAATCGCTAGATGACTTCCATATAAAATTATTAATTTTGCTTTATAAAAACCTGGTAGGCCTAAATTTTGAGGCATGATGACCTTTCAATCTAACTTCCAAATGCAAATGGATAAGATCCTTACGCTAGCCAAAATTTGTTGAAATCCCCCTCCTCCAATGCATAACCCACTAACTCCTCCTCCTTCATGTGGGTCTGATAGTAAGAAACCAACATCTCATATGAAAAAACATATTTGATGAGTAGTTGTATGTCTTTAAAATGCTTATCACGATGACGATCTATGTAATTAAAAAATATACATCATATGAGTACAAATCTCATGGTTATCATTTAATATTATTTTTCATTTTGATAAGGATATCAGAGCCTAACATTGTCCAGAGCCCATTCACTCTTCGTTGAAACTATGCCTCACTCTAGTCAGAAACTCCACACCCCTTTCCTTTCCTACAATTTTTCCATGGGCCTATAGGGGTTCTCCATAATTATTGAGTTCCTCTCCCATGGTAGAGGTGTTTTGATGTCCTCTTTACCATTTTGACTCCATAATTTTATTATTAATATTATTTATTT
>APFE031065391.1:0-17031 GCA_000404065.3 Pinus taeda
CACTTCTGTATCTATCTCCTCCTCCACCACAACCTTCTACCCCTCCTACACCTCTTACACCTCCACCTCCACCACCACCTCCTCTACATCCACCTCCACAACCACCTCCTCTAACTCCCCCTTCACCTGAACCTTCACACTGTTGACTCCACCACCACCAAATCCACCTCCACCACCTTCTCCGCCTCCACCTCCATCACCACCTCCTCCCACCTCTACCTCCACTTCCACACCAATAACTCCACCATGACCGTCTCCACCACCTCTAGCTCCACCTCTTCCTCCACCATATCCACTTCCACTACCTCCTCCTCCTCAACCTCCACCTACATCCTCCACCACCTCCTCGTCCTCGTCCTCCACCTCCTCCTCCACCTATTCCTTCACCACCTCCTCCACCTCTTCTTCCTCCACGTCCTACCCCACCTCCTCCACCACCTCTTCCTCATCCTTGCATTCCACCTCATCCTCACTATCCTCCTCCTCCTCCTCCACCTCCACCTCCACATCCACCTCCTCCTCAACCATCACCACCACCACCTCATCCTCCTCCTCGATCATCTCCTCCTCCAACTCCACCTCCTCCACCACCTCTACCTCCACCCCACAATGTCCTCCTCCTTTACCTCCTCCTCCTTCACCTCCACCTCATCTTCCTCCACCTCCACCTCATCTTCCTCCACCTCCACCTCATCTTCCTCCACCTCCACCACCCCTTCCTCAACCTCTACCTCCACCTCCACCTCCACCTCCACCTCCACCTCTACTTCTACCACAACCCCCTTTGCTACCTCTGCTTTTGCTGCCTCCTCCTCCACCTCCTCCGCCACCACCACCACCACCACTACCTCGTCCCCCTCCTCCTCCTTCACCACCACATCCACGTCCACCCTCTCCTCCACCACCACCCCCACATCCACCCCATCCTGCTCCACCTCCGCCTCATCCTCCTCCTCCTCCTCCACCACCTCTGCTACCTCCTCCTCCCCCTCCAGTACCTCTACCTACTCCTCCTCTTGCACCACCTCAACCCCCTCCAGCTCCTCCACCAGCTCCTCCACTGCCTCCACCACCTCCTCCTCTGGCTCCACCTACTACACCTCCATGAACACAACAACCTCTTCCACCTCCACCTCCTCCTCAACCGTATTTTCCTCCTCCTCCTCCACCACCTCCACCGTCATGCCCCGAGGCCAACGGTAGTATTTAAACAGCTCTTGGCGAAGCACGGCACCACCGAACACTTTCTTTTAACCAATACTTATGTTCATGCACTACGCCTAACCACTTATTCCTACTTAGCTTGTGATTCTCAACCAAGTATTATTCTTTATCCTTTATACCAATGAACACCCATACACATTCATTATCAATATAAATTATAAATGATGAACACAATTTCACAGTATAAAGGGAGGGGCAACTCCCTGAACAATGAGTCTGCCCAACAATATATTTTACAATAGTTTACAATGTACAAGTATACTTGGAAAGCCAAAGTTTCATACTTAGTCAATTTTACAATCCAAGGCAAAACTCGGTTACCTAACTCGTCGACACCTCCGCACGGTCGGCGCACAACTCACCAACGCTTCGTTCACCTTATCGCACGATCGTGTTGTTTGCCCAACTTGGGCACGCCTCCAAGTCGCCACACATGGGTGCCTCTAACCGAGACACACCTCCATCCACAATCTCAACACTTCACCAAGTCACTGTGCACACTTGCACGATGGGTGGGCGCTCACCCGAGCCGCCAAGACACCCGTACGAACTCGTCGCACAAACCTTCGCAAAAACCGGGCGCCACACCTGTGCATGCCACAACCGTCCATCGGGTGCCACACACAGGTGCACACCACAACTCAACCACTGGGCAGTCATGCCCGCACCTTCACCCACAACCGCGCCTCACTGTGTAGCCCTACCCAAGAATGGGCGCATGCTAAATCTACGCCTTCCCTTAAACTTGCACACTAGAACTGCGCACTTCCTTGTTGAGCGAATCATGTAGAGCGAGTTGGTTCAATGTTCAAATGAGTGCCAACACAACACAATATATATGCGTTGAAGGGGAGGTCATGGCTTGCCCAGGCGACCTCACCCACGCCTTGCTCCATCGCAAAAGCCCCTAAGTCATCAAGTCAGCCTCCATGCACCCTCCACGCCATATAAACAAGTCTCCTCCTCACAAATGTGCATATGTGTCATTGCACGTTTGGAAGAGCTCACACTTCCACCATCGCACTTCACGTTGGAGCTGCAGGTCATTACATCTTCCTCCACCTGTAGTCGTTGTCGTCCTCGACAACATACCATCCTGGTAGCCCTCCACCAAGATCATCACCAATGTCTATCTCATCCTTAGTCCATGATGTCAATTCCTCCACATATTGCAAAAATCCCTGCAGCATATGCAGAACTACCATCTTCATCATGTGTGGTCCTCATCCTATGAACAATCCTCCTTGTCTTCCTGATGCCAACATCTCTTTGGTACACTGCTAGCCCCCATGACTTGAACTAGTCAGGTGATCAATCCAATTGTCACGTTCAAATCATAAGAATGTTCCTCTTTATGCCTTCACTAGTCTATCTCAGATTCTACCACATCTCAGACTCACCAAGAATCTCACCATACTCAGGTCCATGGAAACTACATCCCATCTGCAACATGTCATTATTCTTGATGCCAAGCTATCCCTGCACCATTTGTCATACCTGCTCAACCTGTTTTAAAGGACTCACTTTCATGAGCAGCTAACAATGAGCCCCATATTCTTGTCCATCTAAGAAGATGTGGAGGGAGTAGAGCCTGAAGGCTCACCCTCACTAATCACCTCAATCCATCTATCAGGATCCTCAATCTCCATCCTCTGTAGATAAGTGACCCGATCCTCCTCTTGAACATTCAGCCTCACATATGCCCCATCATCATCATTATCATCCTCGACCTCTTCTAGCCTTCTTGGCAAGTCAAAGATACTATATGAAAGAGTCCTGATGACCAATGACTGCTTGGTAAGCTTTGTCTCAACCATGGACAATCGCTTACTCATGTCATCCATCCGATTCTCGTCCTCCATTTGCATCACTGCCAACTTACAATCGGGACTTGTTACTCCAATGGTAGGCATGCCAATGGGTACATCTTCCCTTCCATCGCAAATGTATAGCTTCTTCAAATGTGGAACAATCATAGCATCAAACTGTTTCATGAATTCCATTCCCAGCATAACCTCATAGTCATTTATCATCACTATAGTGAAGTCAACCTTCCATGTCCACTCACCATGTGTTGTGTCCACCTTTTCAGCTACACCAAGAACTTCATCGAAAGGAGAATTCAATGTCTTCATTTGTGCCTTGATCAGTACAAATTTCAGCCCAATCCTTCTTGTAGTATCTTCTCCCATGAAGTTGTGAGAGGCCCCACTATCCACCATAGTGGGTATATCAGCATCTCCAACTTTCATCCGAACATACTCCAACTTATTCCTCTCAGGATTCCTCCGAGAGATCACCTCTCTAGCAGCAGCAACACCAAGTATCTGCATCATCCCCATAGAAGCTTCTTCATTCTTCGCATTAGATTGTGCAATCGTAGCCACTTTAGGTTTAGAAGGGAAATTATTCACCGTATGTGGCCCTGGACATATCCAACACTTCAAGACTTTCTTCATCTTCGAACTGTCATATGATTTCGAAGCATCTTCTTTCTTCTTATCTTTCGGCTTGTCGGACTTCTTCTTCCTATCATCAGAAGTCTCATCATAATGCTCCACCAACCTGTCCACAGCAGCAAAAGCTTCTTCAAGTGCTCTAATCCTCTGTCTGTTCACTTCATTGCATGCCCAAGGCTTCAACCCAATAATCAAATTGAATACCTTTTCCCTCTCTGCCATGTTAGGAAGTTCTAGGACCGCACTTGCAAACTCCTGCTGATATGTCTGAAGGTTCGCTTTCTACATTATGAATTTTACCTTCATCCTTGCTTCCCACGTTTCATCTTGAGGACTGAAATGGGCCTGCAAAGCTCGCTTCATTTCATCCCACGAAGTGATGTCACTAGAACTGCCACTGGCAATCTGATCCATCCGTCTTCGCCACCACATCTTAGCATCCTTTGTCAAGAACTGAGAAGCTATCTTGACCTTCGTCTCATCATCAGATAGTCCCAATCATTCCAAGTATTGCTCCATGTCCCATAGAAAGTTACCAAGAGTCTTTGCACTCCTTGTACCATTGAAAGATTCTGGTTCCTTGACTTTCACATGAGGCACTCCTCCACCTGAGTTATGCCTCACGACCTTCTTCAACACCGCGATCTCATCTCTGGCTTCGTCAAGAGATTTCTTAAAGTCCATGATCTCTACAAGACCGTGATCCCTTGCTTCTTCAACCTCCTTGACCCTTACTTCAAGTTGTGTACACATAAGATCGGTGTACTCGTGTTGGTTTTGGAGTTCCTCGAGCTCTTCCTTCATCTTTGAATTGGCCTCTTGATCTTTCACGACCAAGTCAATCTTCTTATTCCAGTAAGCCTCTAAGTCCTCCACTTTCTCCAACACTTTCTCAATGAACCCAAGAGTAGTGTCCTTCGCACCGTAACTAGACCCAATCTGAGATTCAACCATTGCTAATAGCCTTCTTCTTCTTTGCAATCTAGTTTCAACCATACAACAGTTTCACCTACAACCCAAGTCCTTGATGCAACACTTATCAGGAAGTGTTCACCAACCTCTTTTACCTGCAAGTACCAGTCACCAACTCCAAGTGTATACCACCTTCACTTCGTCACCAGCCACCCTACTCTAATACCAACTTCAACTGAGCTCTGATACCAACTGTCACGCCCCCAGGCCAGCGGTAGTCTTTCAACAGCTCTTGGTGAGGTGCAGCACCACCGAACACTTTCTTTTCACCAATAATTATGTTCGTGGACTACGCCTAACCACTTATTCCTACATAGCTTGTGGATCAACCAAGTATTATTCTTTATCCTTTATACCAATGAACACCCATACACATTCATTATCAACAACAATTATAAATGATGAACACAATTGCATAGTAGAAAGGGAGGGGCAACTCCCTGAACAATGAGTCTACCCAACAATATATTATACAACAGTTTACAATGTACAAGTATACCTGGAAAGCCCAAGTTTCATACTTAGTCAATTTCACAATCCAAGGCAAAACTCAGTTGCCTAAATCATCGGCACCTCTGCACGGTCATCACACGACTCACCAACGCTTTGTTCAGCTTGTCGCACGGTCGTGTTGTTTTCCCAACTTGGGCACGCTTCCAAGTCGCCACACACGGGCACCTCCAACCAAGACACACCTCCGTTCACAATCTCAACACTTCACCAAGTCACTCTGCACACTTGCACGATGGGCGGGTGCTCACCCGAGTCGCCAAGACACCTATGCCAAGTCGTTGCACAAACCTTCACACAAATCAGGCGCCACACCCATGCACACCGCAACCATCTGTCAGGCGCCACACACCCGTGCACACCACAACTCGACCACCGAGCGCTCCTACCCACACCTTCACCCACAACCGTGCCTCACCGTGCAGCCCTGCCCAAGAATGGGCGCATGCTAAATCTGCGCCTTCCCTTAGACTTGCACACTAGAACTACGCACTTCCTTGTTGAGCAAATGATGTAGAGCGAGTTGGTTCGATGTTCAAATGAGTGCCAATGCAATACAATATATATGCATTGAAGAGGAGGTCATGGATTACCCAGCCGACCTCACCCACACCCTTGCTCCATCACAAAAGCCCCTATCTCATCAAGTCAGCCTCCATGCACCCTCCATGCCATAGAAACAAGTCTCCTCCTAACAAATGCACATAAGTGTCATCACAGATTTGGAAGAGCTCGCACTTCCACCGTCGCACTTCAAGCTGGAGCTGTAGGTCGTTACATCAGCCCCCCCACCGCCCCCTTTGACCTTTGCCTCCTTAGAAAACCTAAAAGGGAATAAAAATTGCATATCATTTTATTCTCTTTATTTTTAATACTTATTGATTAATTATTTACATTGATAATTGAAATATCAATATATACATGATAATATAACAAATAATATGTATAACAATTTGCAACATAAATAAGTAATTATGAGAACAACAATTTAATTAATTTTTTTTGTAAAATTTATACAAATAGTATCAAAATCAGTTGAGAAAAATCCCAACTCATATTCTTAATGTCTAGAACTATTTAAAATCAATGGATTAATTATATAAAATCTTTAAAAAATAAAATAAAATAAAAACTCAATTTCCATAGACATAAATTCTAGAAACCTACAAATATAAATAACATACAAACACAAAACACAACGAAACATCAAAATACCTCCACTAAGTACGATCGAACACCAATAGAAAAGATATTATATTATAATCTGACATATGTGGTCTCAAAATGGAACTACAAAAATCTTAGGGTCATCGGAACAAATGAAGTCACCGTGGCCGAAACAGAAGATTACAAACAACCATACCCTCTCTATGCCTTCGCTCATAAGATGTATGTCTAATGTATTGGTGTATTTCTAGTGTATTGGCTCACTAAGATGTATTTCAATAATTGGTCACAATTATAATAAAACAGAACTTATGATTTTCAATATCAAAGTTTAAAGAGTGGTGATCATAAAAAATAAATACACCTCGCAACATTTTCCTGTTTTATTTCAAAAAATATAAAAAATAATTTTAACAATTTTCCACGAATTCATATTTTGTACATTTTTAGATTTGAAAATATTAAAAATAGATTTTTATATTTAAAAGTATAATTTAAAAAGTTAAATTTATTTGAGTATTAGAATTTCAAAAATATATGATATTAGTGCCAAATTCCAATTCCTACACTGTTTCTACATACTTATATTTGAAAAGATTAAACATAATTTTTTCTATTTAAAAATATAATTTAGAACGTTAAATTTATTTATGTATTAAAATTTTCAAAAATATATAATTTCATTGCAAAATTACAGTTAAATTTATGTGTATTAAAAATTTCAAAAATATATAATTTCATTGTCAAATTCCAATTCCAATAAAAAAAAATTAAATCTATTTTCATATTAAAATACAGTTAAGGATATTTTATTGAGAATTCCTACACTTTGGGCTATTTCAAACTACTAAGAATCAAAATAGGTACCATATGGTAATACATACTAAGGTGGGTTTTTTTATTAGTGTTGTCGCTATTTCAAACAACTAAAAATTAAAATAAGTACCATAAGGTAAGAAATACTAAGGTGGTTTTTTAAGTTAGTTTTGAGTTTCCCATATGAAGGGCTAAGCATGTAATCATTTCTTCTATTTTAAGAGAAAAGCATATTTTGTTCCTGTTTTTAAAGAAGAGCATGGAATACTAAGGAAAACCACTCAATAATAAAAAATAATAGAAAAGAATAAAATAAAGGATGCATCTAAAGATGGTAACAACTAATTGTGAAGACAACAGAGAAAGATATGTATGATTACCATACGTTGTAGGTAAAAGTAGTTGTGACAAATTGGAATAGTTTCTCTTGAACGCAATGTCAAAATGGATGGTGAAGTGATTAAAAAAAAGAAAACCCAAAGGATATACCAAGTATGGAGCTCTTGTTGAGACAAAAAGGAAGAGAATTTTATCATAAAGCTTCAGTGCAACACATTAACTCATTTTATAATAATGCTTCAATGCAACACATTAACTATCGAAGATGACAACATAACAAAATTCCACAAGAATGATTCCAGGTTATGCCATGTAAGGGAAATATGTAGTCATGGCATAGAATTTTTTGTTACACGTAGTCAATGATGACAGATAAATGTTGAACGTATAACACTATGTAGCAAATTGTGTGAAATTACCAAGCATTGTAATTAATCTACATAGTGGAAGGTTTGAAATTATTTGTAATCTATCATGCCTTGATCTTGGCAAGTATCAACCTAACAGAATTTCTCAATCTTGCAAAGTGTCAACCTAATAGCATTATATGTACCACAATAGTTTGCATGAATATTAAATAGAAACATGCAATCAAGTTAATTCAATATGATTTTAATTTATTTAAGCACATGTAATGTTCATGGTGAAATGCATGCTTTAAGAAAATGAATGAGTTTTGAGATGTTCATGATTTTTTTATTTGTCTTGGCTATGTGAAATATATCAAGAGGTGGTGTGTGTTTTGATGTTCATTTGAGTTTACTAGACATTTCCTTTATATGGCCACATTAATTCCTATATTCATATGAATATCAAAGAGCATGCCCCTCATTCTAAAGATTTGCACAGATACAATTTCACTAGCAGTTTTAAAACTTATTAAAAATAGTTTTGCAAATTTTACATAAATATTGTTTCACAATTTAAAATAAAAAATAATATTAATATCCAATAAATTTCATATAACAACTATTACATAAAATTAAAAATAAATAACCTAATATATTTGTCAAACTCTATGATATCTAAACCTTTCAATACCAACCTCTGCAAAAATAAATAAAATTTTAAAATAAAATGAAATTGACACACTGCAAATCCAATCCATAAAAAAATGAGTAATGAACAGGAATAAATTAAAACAAAACATGAATGGAAGACTTATTGGCAAGATTTGCGCTTGATATTTCCTTTCGGAAAATCATTAATTGAAAGAGAAAAAAAACAAAAAAAGCCTTAGCCCAACATGGACGAAAAAAACATGAACTTCGCATCTTTTCCAAAAATAGAAAGAAAGCACACGAATATAAATTTAGAAAAATCAAAAGCATCAAAAGAGAAAAGTGCCCAAATTAAAATAAAAAACCCAAAAAAAACATCAGCCCATCCCTTTCCAAAAAAATCCCATCCTTTTCCAAAACAGAGAAGACAGAGATAAAAGCCCGAGAATTGAAATTAAAAAAAAAAAACAAAAAGTATGAACTCTCAATAGCGCAGTAGAGTTGTTTAGAGTTGTTTAATAGTTCTTTGTTCTTTGCGTAAATAGAGATCAATTATCTTTGAAAATAAAATGGTATGGACCAAATCTAATTCTATTTAATTTCATTTCCGTGTTTATTATGTTCATCTCTGCTCTGGTACGAGAACTAATTCTATTTCATAATCTTGTATTTTTGTTTGGTGCATTTTAAATTATGGGAATGAATGAAGTGCTGACATTGCAGGGAAATGAATGAAAGAGGTGGTTGACGTTGCTGTTGTTCAAAGCCTACCTTGCTGATCCCAATTGTATGGCTGAAAATCTAATCCCAATTCTAGGTACATAGAGATAGCCCTATATCTATCTCTTATTTGGATTAGTTTAAACATGATGCCTAACCATTTTTATCGAATTTAAGCCTATGCTACCTCCTTAATCATTTCTATTATATTTAATTTTTCCTTTATTGCTCCAATCGGCCTCCCAAATAAATAATTTCTACTGGATTTAATTTTTCCATCATTGCTTCATTCAATCATCACTGGATTTTTGAATGACTTCTCATAGCTCTGAATTTGGTTTTAGTCCCTGCCGATTAATTTAGTGTCTGGTTTTCCCATATAAACTCTTCTTTATTAGTTTAACCCTTGGACATAACTTACTGTGTATTGTGTTCTTTCTCGGTTTAATCAGTGGGTTTTTTCCCTTTTGGCTATGACTCGTTGTATATTGGTTCAATCTGAGGTTTTTGGTTATAACATGTTGCGTACAGTGATTAATCCATGGTCTTTTATATACAACCTAGTATGTATTGTGCTACTTTAATCGAGGGTTTTTGACCCTCCTAATAATTAACTTCCAGCTAAGAATTAATTTCATTGATAATGGTTCACAATAACAATATTTATAATTCTTTCATCAAGTTACAAACTTTTATTGGCTTCCAACACACATATCAACACAAATAATAGTTCATCCTCTATTTTTTCTTTAGCAATAGAATATTTCTACAATTTTAACATATACATTATGTCTAGAAACACAAAAATTGCGAACTTCTTGTAGCATTTAAGCACTAGCGAAACAACAAGTTATGACATAATACTACATTAGTAATTTGCATCAAAAAAATGAGAGAATCAAATAACATTGAAATAGACTAAGTAAAAGAATGACAAATTCAAATTCACTATGTTGCTTTGCTTGACCTTAGGACAATTAAACTAGCATACTTGCTCAACAAGTGAATGGAAATGTGAATGTGAATGGAGGGTTCGATAGATAGGATGACCCAAGATATACAAGGAATGAAATAAAATACAGGAAAGTAATTAAAGCACATTAAAAATCTCTATCTTAAGTATGGATCTAACAGCACACTAAAAATATCTATCTTAAGTATGGATCTAACATGAGCGGAGAGAGATCAAATACTTCTTTAGATTGCAAAATACAATGTGAAGTTTCTTATTTTTTAAATTGTATTTTTGAAATCTATATAGAGTATATATATAGGATTTAAAATTAAAAACTTAATTCTTTTCATGATATATACATTTTTTTTTAAATGATATATAATATATACATAGTTTACATTAAAATGTTTGACATGTACAATGAGACATTTTCTCAGTGCAAATTAAAATGGTTTTTTAATTATTAATAAATTTTTAAGTATATGCCAAGTATTAAAATATTTTGTTTTATCAATTTTTTTCTATATATAGATATATATGAATTCGATATCATGCATAAATTATTTAACGTAGGTCTTCAAATATTTTAGTTAAATAACATGTTGAAATGTTTTTGAAAAAATAGTTTACTTAAATCTCTTTGTCAAATTTTTTGAAAAGTAAAAGTTTAAACATCTTAGTCACACTTTTTTTTACTTTTAATTACTTTACAACATATTTGTTTTACTATATTATAACGGACATTATTTTTCTATTTAGAGCATAGTTTATTTTTATTTTATAGGGGCCCATGTCAATTTGAGGGATAGTTTTTTTAGTTGTAATTACTTTACAATATAGTCATTTTATTTTATTATAGTCGACATTATTTTTTTATTTAGGGAATAGTTTAGTTTATTTTATAGGGGAACATGTCAATTTAAGGGACGGATCCCTCATATTAGTTTGTAGAATGAGTCTCTCGGCTTAATAAGTATGCTAGAGATTATAATAATATGGTGAAAAGTCAACTTCTATTAATAAATAAAATCAGACCATATTGTAGAACACAAATTGGCTAGAATGGTTGTAACCATCTCTAAATAAAGAGATAATAGCTACACAAATTCACAAAATCTATTGTATAACCGTACAAGATAAAATTCTTAGGATATTATGTCACAGGTATTGAGAGGTCAAATGTAGATTTCCGTGTAAAATTATTCTTCCCTTTCTTCTAGTTGTTCAACATATACAAGGAGTAAAAGTATGTCCCTTTGTTCTTCTCAAGCTTATGGTGGAACTAGGAATATTATGTTAGATTATTAATTGATTCTATAAATATTTGGTCAATTGTAGCCTAATACAGAACCTCTTTCACGGAGGAAACATTTTGTGTATGTGTTGATCTACCCCCTATCTGTTGGAAGATTTCTAAACATTTCATAGGGGCCAACTTGTGAATTTTTCTTCATGGCTAGCCAAATTACTATAAAGAGGAATGAAATGGAGTTATTTGAACTTTTACATCCATAGGAATTCATATTCAACATGTCACCAATGTGTTTTTCCCAGTTGTAGATTTTGTCATCATGATCACTTGACCAATTTCTTCTAGCATAGTGAGTTAATGTTAGAGACTCTCCCTATTCATGCAAAATGACAATGGTAGCATGTCCTTTTGAATGGAGGTTTATTTTAATGAGTTTCGTTTAACATATTTATTAATTGGAAAATCAAAATCTCAATTCCTATTTTGATGTTAACATTTTATTTTGAATGGCATAATAGATATAATGCATATCTAAAAAATTATTTGTTCACATTGTGCTATAGAATTGTCAAAAAATAACAAAAAACATAACACTATTACTGAATCTAACAAAATTAATGGAGAAGTAATATTTATACTATCTTGCCATTTTGTTGTGTTTTGTTTTCTTTGAATGTCATTGCTAAATAAAGAAATGAGATTGCATACACATTTTATATAATGTGATTAGAATAAATATCTATAATAATTGAAATAAACTAAAGTAGCAAAACAACAACCCTTCATCTTATATTTGGCTCAAAATTGAACATTTAATTTAATGTTCACTAGGAAAGAATTAGAAATAAGAAAAAAAAGTGAGATATCAAAAGATTAATTTAACAATATATATTTAACCCAAGAATATAAATATGAATAAATAGAAATCAAATAGAAAATATTTATTATTCATATTGCATATAATATTGAAAATAAGAGAAAACCATATACAAAATACACAATTTATACATTTAGAAATTTTATAATTTTGAAATAAATAAAAGTAAATTTAGAAAAACTTATCTAAATTTGGTTTATTTTAGTGCGTGGAAGGATAGAATACAAAAAATATAATTATTTATAAAACTAAATTGTAAAGAAACAATAGCTTAAAGGAACTTAAGACACTAATATTAAGACCTTAAATGGTCCACAAAAATGTACACCATTATTGTATCATGTAATTGGTGAAATATAAGTATTAGTCAAGCTCATTACCATATGTTGACTCTAATGATCTTGACTCACCAAAAGTGTTTTGTGGGTCAATATCAGTAATAAAAATATTATCTCCAAAATTCTCAACATTTCTTATATTCCTTTCTTATGGGATTGAATTTGGAATTATAGTTTATTCATATTTATCTTCACTATGTTAGGCCACTTTAAATACATAAAAGCTATAGTTTTAATGTTATAGTTAATGTGTTCGATATTAAAATTGATGTGTGTTGTAACATTTCAAGAGTTGCAATGTCTTGATCTTGAAGCATATTATGGGTCATAGTTTTTAGAATTCATTGTGTTAAAGATCATAATGCAATATGGTTTAATCAATTTTAGAGTTAGTCCCTTGAGAATAATCAAGTGATCAATGTCATTTTTTCTTATGGGAATAGTGGTTAGATGTTGCATTATGGAAGAGTTTGTATTTCTCTAAGAGTATCAATGATCATAATAAATTACCGGTATGTGTCATATCAATGATGTGACATTCATAATGGTTTTTGGATAAGGAAAACATATTGTATAAGATATTATAGTTGACATAGTGGTCAAATGTTACTTTAAATAAGGGAAACAATTTGTGGAGGTTAACATATAGTGCAATATATAGAAGTATCTAATAATCATTATAATTAGGGAATTTATAAATACATATATTAATATATATTTTGTTGAATTGAGGTTTTTGTGATCCAGAACATTTTAAAAAAGAGTTTGAGCGTAAACCACATGTAGAACACCTTTGTTCGCAAGTTTCTTCAAATATATATTTTCTCAAATCAAAATATTTTTGGGAAACCCAATTAGTGTTTCCTTATAATTGTCCTCATTGTTTTAATCCAATAACTTATTAGTTGTATTTTAAAAAACCCTTAGTAGCTGGGGTTTTGGAGGCTACTAGAGTTTTCCAAAGCTCTTGGAAATATTGAAAAATTAGATTATCTGAAATTTTGAAGTAAATATTTTATTTCTATTATTTCTCATTTCAAATTCCTTAAAAAAAATATAAACTAAATATTTCTTAAATACTAATATAAATAATGATTAGTTCATATAACTTTATTTATTAATAAAAAACAATTATTTTAGTAGTGGCAAATGTTATTAAACCATATGAATTCTAATAAAGATTTTTGTTATCAAACATCAAATTATATTTTGACAATTTTATTATTTAAGAAAATAAATTGTACTAACTTTCCTTGCATGTTGATAATTCTATGAATTCATTAACTTTGCCTATTTTCCAAACAATTTAAAAAAAACAATTTACACATCATTTTTTTAAATTTCACCCTTACCTTTTTAATTTTGAAATTCTATCTTTCATATAAAAAAACCAAGTAACTGTTTGGTCTTTCTAACTTTGAAACTGCCAAACTTTTACTTAAAAGCAATTAATGGTTTCCTTTAACATTTAACTTCTAATATTTAACATTTAACTTCTAACTTCTAATATCTTAGTTTGGCATTAACCATTCGGTTTTTGAAATTGCCAACTTTTTACTTCAAAAGATATTAACGGGTTGTTTCTTTTACTTTTTATAAAAAGGGATAATTTCTTGGTTCGCTTTTTTTTTCAAATTTAACCGTTAACTTTTCTTTTGTGGATGGGACTTTCAACAATGGAAACAATGGAATTAATATTCAGCTTCTAAAATTTAGTTAATTTTTTTGCTTTTTTCCTTTAGTTAAATTTAGTTAATAGAGGGATTCGGGCGATTCTTTTGATGGTGGAGCTTTCCACAATGGAATTAATATTCGGCTTCTCAAATTTAGTTAACTTTTTGGTTTTTTGCTTCAGTTAAACTTAGTTAATAGAGGGATTCGAGCCATGGTCTTTTTCCATAGCGGTTTCCTTCATTCTTCAACGCGGGTTTCGCAATCGCAATCTCTCCTTGGCAATCAAGAATCTTAAATTCAACGGTTGTATTTGGTTAAGAGCTGATAGATGGATTCGAGCGATGGCAATTTCTCCTCGACAATATGTGAAGATTAGAGATTCCAACCACTGTTGGTCATGAATGACGGAAACTATGGTCATGCCCAATTGTTTCAAGATAAGATTTCTTATTATATTATACGAGGATGTTAGATGATTAGAGAAAATAAAAGTTAGCACGAGGATGTTCGAAGATTAGAGAAAATGAGTGGTAACAACGTGACGATGGTGTTTCCATTGGTAACACCAATGTTGTTGCCCTTGTATCTTTTTCAGAGTTAAGGAAGATAGCTTTGTTGGGAGAGTGTCACTGGAAAGCTGATCGTCACCTTGAATATCTCAAGGTTATGTGTTCGATCCACCCCCCGGGCCACGCTCATTGCACCTAAAACTTCACATTTCTAGTTCTAATCACACTAGAGGTAAGGATGCCATTTCTGTCGATTCGATTTATCTTTACACTCTTTAGTCATGGTTCTTTTTCGAGCCTTGTTTTAAAGTCTTCTTCATAATTTCTTTCCCAACTATGGATATCGTTTATGGATGATTTTGTTTTAAAGTCTTGTTTATAATTTTTTTTCCACAAATATGGATAAACGATATCGTTTATGGATAAAAAAATTTTCCCATTTGAAGCCATGCCTGTTGTTCGAGCCTTGTTTTAAAGTATGGTTTATAATCTTTTCTTGCAACTATGCATTATGCATTTTTGTTTATGGATAATTTGAAATGATGAACACTGCAAATGTTTGAAATGTTGAGCACTTGTTTATAGTTATTTTCTACAATTTTGGAAAGCACTTATTGATACTTTTCTTGTTCAACACATATGAAAAGTCTGAATACTTCCTCATCAAGATTCGTCTGTCCTCACACTCAATTACAATTATTCTTCGCCCCAACCAATTAAATTTGCTTCTGAAATATAAACAGAAATAACAGCAAAACCTGAATAGCTACAGAGCGCTACGGGTACATTGTCTTAATGTACCAATACATTAAAGAACAGCAGCACGCATAGTGCTGTTTTGTTAATCTTGCGTTTCGGCCACCCTAACCTAACCTGATTTGGCCCAATGACCAGGAAGATATTTGTAATTCCATTTGAGAACACATCAAGCCATATAATATGCGAGATTATAATAATATTATTATTATATAATATCGCTGATGATATTCCATCGTTATTATAATATTCTATTAACGAGGTAACGATGGAGTAAGGGGCTCAATATCTAGGGTTCGGGGTGAGGAATACGAGGTCTCTCGTCACGGGTAACGAGGGCTAATCTCTGGGTTGTTACGGTAATAAGAGTGAGATCCCTGCGCGCCCTAGGAAGTTGACTCTTGATTGGATTCAATAAGATAGAAAAATAGAGATTCTGTTCCTTTCTATACCGCCTGCATTAATGCATTCCCTTAGGTTTGTTACCATACCCGCTGAGTAACCTGCCACCACATACCCGAGAAAAGGAAAAGGATGGCCCTATCACATAATACCCGTTTCTAGTTTCCTTTTTCTCTCTATAGATGTGATATGGTGACATCAGAAATTGAAGGTGCTTCCCCCGTGGAAAAAAAAGCACTAGGCTAACCGCACAAAGGCATACAACGTACCGGGTGTGGGGCTCTTCCACTTCCCTCTCGATTATTTCGGAATAATGAATGGAACGGCGATTCAGCGGGGAATATTCTAAACTTCGTTGGTTTGTATTTTACTTATATGTGGGGTTTCCAGAATTTGATGGGGGTTTCGAAAATTTGTCTATGGTAATTGTGTTTTTTTGTTTATTTTATTTTTTAAAGGATTTATAGAATTTTATTTATTGATTTTAAAAATAGTTTTGGACATTAAGTATAAACATTGAGTTATATATGATTTTTTCAAGAGAGTTCGATACTATTTATATAAATTTTGTAATTTTTTTATTAATTAGATTGTTTTTTTTATAATATTAGTTATATATATATATATGATTTGTTAGATTATTATGTATATATTGATATCTGAATTATTGTTGTAAATAAATGTGAAAATCAATAAGTATTATAAATAAAGAGAATGAAATAGTTCTAGACATTAGGAATAAATATTTACGATTTCTCTGAACAAAGTTTGAAACTATTTATATAAATTTTATTGAAGGAGGACAAGAGGGTTGAGGCACAGGTAGAAGAGGTGGTGGAGGAGGAGGAGGAGGTGGAGGTGGAAGAGGAGGAGTAGGAGGAAGAGGAGGAGGAGAGGTGTAGGTGGTGGAGGAGGTGGCATAGGTGGAGACAGAGGTGGAGGTGGAGGTGGAGGAGGAGGTGGAGGTGGAGATGGATATGGAGGTGGAGGAGGATGAGGTGGAGTTGGTGGAGGGGGAGGAGGAGGTGGAGGCGGAGGCAGAGGCAGAGGATGTGGTGGT
>APFE031065395.1:0-19107 GCA_000404065.3 Pinus taeda
GGATAGAGAGCAGGAGACTCCCCTCACCACGTCCACAAATCAAGGGGAGAAAAGGCAGAGATTGAATCCCCTCTCCGAAGAAGAAATGCCCATGGGGCAATCATTGGGCATGGGCCCACCGAGCATGAAGGCATCTGTCAGTTCCTTTCAGCAGGAACAAGAGAGAACCCTTGGAGGAGAGGTCAGCTCCTCAAGCCAGCAAAGGAGAGCAGAGGCAGGCATCAAGCAACAATTTATTGATATTAAAAGGAGAAATGAGCCACTCAGGCTCCAAATCTATAACCAGTTGCTTAAGATGGCCCCTACCAATCAACAGAGGCTTATGTCAACCTATGACATCACAGAAGGGAAAATGACCATGAGTCATTTCATGCCCACTATGCTGCAGCCACAGTCAGCTGCAGACTATATAAGAACCAACCTTGAGGTCCTTGCAAAGGACATCCACCCTATGGACCAAATAGAGCTTCACAAGCAAACGGTTGAGATGGTCTATGCAACATTGGCAGACAAAACAATGTTGGCTAATAGGTTGGAAAACATCCTAAATAATACAGCTGCCCAACTTGAGTTGGAGAAGGCATCCTCTCAGGCCAAAGACAACAGGATCAAGTCTTTGGAGGATATAATTATAGAGCTTGGGCATGATCCCAAGGATCCAAAGGCCATACAATCACTACTGAAGATAAGAGATGCAGACCTTGCAGCCCTAAGAAATAAGGTGAAGCTCCCAACAACCATCCACCCCCAAACAGAAGAGGTTGCTCAGCAAAGACAAGACCAAGAGGTACCCACATTGTTGCTAGCACTGCACAAACAGTTAGTGCAGACAGAAGGGAAGCTGGAGGACACAGAGGCTGCACTGCAGGAAGCCCTACAACAGAAAGAGGGAGGCCAGACTTCTCAGCCCCCTCCAGAGGTTATAAACCTTGAGGAGCCCCCAATGACTACCACTCCTCCTACAAAGCAAGCAGTGCCATCGACATCAACATCAGCACCAACACCAACTTCAGAGCAGGCTCAGAGCCTCGATATGCAGAAATTGATGAGTGAGATCAGGGTCCTCGAAGCCCAGATGACAGAGCTGAATGGAGCCAAGGAGAATTTGGCTAAGCTGAATGAAAAATATGACAAATCCAAGCAGAATGTGGCTGAGAAAGGGAGAGAAATAAAATCTCTCAAAGAGAAGATAAGGAGAAAGAGCTCACCCTTGACAAAGTGGTGGCTGAGATCAGGACAGTTTTGTGGACCCACATTGGCCAATCAATAACGGATCAGTGGCAATACATTGAGACTATCCATGAGCAAATGGAGCTCATAGGCAAGGCACAGAAGGAAGTCCATAGAGCAAGGGCATCTCTAGGCAGTATGCCTAAGATAGCCAGCAGAATGATCAATGTGCTAAATAACCAGACAAGTCCTCAGCTGGCAGCAATTGGGATCTCCAACAAGGCAGAAACTATCCAGCTGATAAAGAGGGTCCTCACTTTGAAAAGCCTGGTGTAGACATTGGATAGAAGAAGCCAGGACATGCAAACAGAGGTTAACAAGTTCATGGACAAGTTTGCAACATTACAGGGCAGAGGTCTTCCTAGCTTGCTCAACAGTACAGGGAGACTGCTATCACATGAGGTTTATGCAAAAAGGGTGAACACATTTGCCACCAATCAGATCAGTCAAGGATCAAGCACCTCACAGGTAACAGGGCCAACATCTGGGCAAAGTCTCTATGACAGAATAGAGAACTTGTTTTTTATTATGAATGAGATCAACCATTTGTTTGAAGTGTCTCCTAACTTCTACAAATAAACAGAGGCAGATGAGACCTTAGATGCAATTTTGAGGCATCAATTGCCTACACAGGAATGGTGGACCTCAATGATACAGTTGTTACTATAAGCAGGAGGTTTTTCATCAAAGTTTTGTCATCGAAATATATAAGTCATCATATTCAGAAAGTGTGATGCATACACTATGACTAGAAAAAGTGAAGTGAGCCAACTCAGCAGGAAGATTCGGCCACCAAAAGCAACAATGACAGCTACAGGTAACAGGGCTGAGAAAGCTACAACATGACAGAGTATAAAGACACATCATTTAGCATTAAAGCAGAACGCTCAACCGACTTAGTGTCCTCCAAAGGTCAAGAAGAGTTCTAACAGCATTAAAGACCATTTATCTTACATTTAGAGTAGCAATAACTTTCCTATCTGCCATTTTGTAAAGTTGGTGAGCGTAGTTAATCTATCAAATGACTCAGCATTCAGATATTTTGTAAAACCTATTGTATATATTCCCCCTCACATAAACTTTCAAGGGGTTGGTGTTTTTGTTGTTTCTCTTATGAAGAAATGAGAACTTGGCTGTAATTTTTGAAGGATGATATAAATAAAGCTTGGAGTTTACAGGAACTGAGTCTTACTGATGCATGTTGTGTTGGAACCATTGAATGCTACAGGATTCTAGTGCTATGGCTTGATATAATAAGTGTTTCTCTATCTCTGTTAATGTTTTGTTATTTGTTTAAATTCACAACTCTCATATGTTGTTCTAAATCTAGGAAGAAAGAAAAAGAATAGCTCAGGATTTGTCCATGGAGACACCCTGATCTCAATCTATCTTCACTATAAACGTTTTTCTATGACTTCAGCTGTTTAAATTGGAATTCTTAACTGCTCCAATAAGCCCTAAATATTTCACAGTTACTATTTAGTAATTCATGTATGCTACTGAATAGAAATTGTTGTTCAAATTGTTATCACACTGTTTGTAATTTCACTCCCCATTGTTTCACTCACTAATTGGAAAATTATATTAAGAATAGCCATCTAGCCTTGCAGTAAAACTTTCTCCATCATAGGCACTAGGACTATCTCACATTTCTGACTCCATATGCCCAATGGATTAGCATCTTCTGCACACTTCATGCCACTTCTTACAACAACAGTTTACCAACCAAAGTCTCAAACAGAAAACTAAAACTTCTAACTAGCCTAAAATCTTCACAACGCATAGCTGAAACTTAAAGAGAGAGCCCTCTCTGATTATAGGTAGGTTAGGACCTATAATCCAAAGCTTGGTTAGTGGTTACCCCAGCCGTATTCCCTTAGGAGTCATAGGGAACAACCTGGGTGTTAACACTATCATCCTCAACGATCCAACCATAGAGGTAAGAGGCCTTGACAAGTCCCCTTCTTCTTTCAGTTTTCAATTAGAAATTTAGAAGCTAAGAATATCTATGCCTCTGATTGAACCAGTGAAGAGTGAGTCCTTCAAAGCATCCAACCTTGAGGCTGTTAAGCCTAAAGCCATCCAAGCTTCCACTGACTATGTAAATCTACAAGATGACCAATTAGTTGTTATTCTCAGCCAAATGATTGAAAATTGTGAAGACAACTCCCCATCATTCTATGTCTCTCTAACTATTCATGATAAAATCCTTCATAATTTCCTTCTGGACACTGGATCCAGCCATAATCCAATGCCCAAGGCTATAATGGATAAGCTCGGCCTTGACATTACCAAGCCTTATCAATTGGCCTCTACACAGCTTAAAAAACTAGTTTGCCAGATCACAGAGGAAGAAGGCCCACAGATTTGGGACATGTTCTTTAATGGGGCTTGCTCTAAGGAAGCTGTAGGAATAGGTGAAGTCCTTGTGTCCCCCACACAAGAATGCATTGATTCATCTTTTATATTAACTTTTCAAGTCATAAATGACATAGCAGAGTATGAAGCAGACCTTATCATTCAGCAGGTGTACAAAACCTTCCAAGCAAAACATTCAAGGTTGAAATCATATAGAGATGGGGTGAAATATAGACTATCTATGCCTGATAATGTCAAATTCTGGAAAGTATTTGAAGTAGATGATCAAATTAATAGGCTTTTGCAAGTCTTTGATGAATTTTCTAATATGCACATTGACCAAGAGGAAGAAACCTTTGAGAGAAAGGTAAAAAGGGTCAATTTTCAGTTTAGTGACTATTTTCTCAAAAGGGATGCATTAAACGAAGGATATATTTTTGATGGTCCAGTCAATGGGCCGTTCTTCGAAATTTAATTCAGTTAAGGATTTCAAGCCTTAGTATTGTAAATATGTTGTTTTCAAGTTTTTATTTCATGCTAAATAGACTCCATGCCCAATGCAACACTAGGAGGAAGATTTGATCTTGTTTTACAAGAAAGTCATTGATCAGTGATCCTTGAAACCTTATAGGGAGGATTTCATCCCTAGAAGGAGCCAATGTTAGCTTTGTTGGCGTTTGGCCCAAAAATGGATCCAAAACACTCCCAAAGCCTCCAAAGTTTGCTTAAATCATGCAAATGGATCCAAATATGCTCCAAAGCACTCCCTAAGTTTGCAAAAGTGCTTAAGATCATCCAAAGATCGAAACAAGTGAGGGAGGAGAGCCCTTGGAAGGGCATAAATGCACTATCGAGAGGTAAAAAATGCATTAAAACAATAAAAAAAACCATTATCACAGGCTTAAAACTAAGAAGGCACAACAGTCGTTAGATCTGACTGATCAACGACCCAGATCTAAGCGGTAGATCACATCAGCGGATCTGATCAACACAAGTGGGTAGTGGAAATCGGCACTAGACATCACCGATCAGTGATCGCTGAAGATCGGATCGGCAAGTCGCAATCAGCAGAGGCGAGTCAGTGGTTATTGGCACAGACCAGGGGCAATGAGTGATTGCGATCGGTGATTAAACATGGACCATCAATCATGCACACAAATCGACGGCCCACGTTACATCGCAGGATCGCTATCGGTGCTGACCATGGAGTGGGGCCTTTGCATATACATATGGGTGACCCGATAGTCAGACCTGACGATCATATATATGATATTTCATAATATCTAAGGTTTGTCAAAGCCCATTTTTAATGTATTTCAATGTTTTTTGCGTATTTCAAAAATACAAAGGGAAGACTATGGACAAGCCCTTTTACGACTTGCAATAGCGATAAAGCCTGGACTCAATGGGATTCAGAACAAAAATATTTAAAATTTGAAGTCTGCAAAAGCCATTTTCAAATGTATTTCATGTATTTTTGTGTTTAACGAAATACAAAGGGAACAGACCAAATGCTACTTGCGATGGCGACAAGGGTGGACCCAAGAGATAAATAAACCATACTTGAGGACTTTTGAAGTCTAAAAGAAATAGAAAGAAGTGGGATTTCTCATTGTTGCAGTGTTTTCGGTATGAAATAGAAAACAATCATGTATTAACAGAAAGGGGCCATTTAAAGGGATTATAAGGGCCCGAAGACCCATGCCGCCATATAATAGAGCCTAGGATACATATTGCTAGGAAATAAGGGTTGGAAAGGGAAAGAGAAGGGCCACATCATGCAGCTCGCCCGAAACAGAAACATCATGGGCATAAATAGTACAGCTCAGCCAAAGACAACAGAGATCATGGAGTAGACAGCCTAGCTATCCAAAACAAATAGAAATATCAAAGGCCACAGTGCAGCTCATCAAAATAAGCATCATGGGGCATCTCTAGCATGAGAGAGCTCCTAGACAGCGCATCAAACTACTTGAATGTGGTTATTCCTCTGTTAGAAGGAGAAAACCTCCGAGTCATGCTTTCCTATTGAGGGAATCAATCAGTTAACAAGACAGATTAGACAGATTAAGACTCTGAGCCTCTTAGAGCTCAGGAGCATTGTAAATAGGCTATAAATAGCTAAAAGTAAGATGTAATACAAGTTCAACTTCTAGATACTAATGAGACTTTGCTACTCAAGCTTCTCATCTTCATTCATTAGTAATACAAGCTTCTTTTGCTATTATGTGTTCAATGTTCATTTTCTCTTCTATTCTAAGCTTTCACTTGAACAGGTTGTTCATGTTTCTTTTGTGTCTAATGCCAGATAACTGTCATCTTATCTCTGCGTTGATGAATTATATTTACAATCTTCTTTACTGCCTATAGCTAGCCATTCATTTATGTTTATGTATGCATCTGCTGGTATGGTCAGTATTCTCCATCCATTCATTGAATCTACAAATTATTGAGCATTAGTGGTCTAAAGCCTTGTAAGATGAGGGCGTTCGTGCTTGTCTTGAGTAAAAACATAGTTTAAATGGTTATCTGGCTTGATCCAAACCATCATTTATTCCAAGAGTTCAAAGAACAATATTGAAGATTATATGTTACCAGGCATCTCTAAGCTACAACCTAGGAGAGTTTCCTGGAGTGCTAACAGATGCTACAGTGGATAAGGTTGTTGAGTTACTCCACAAGTACCAAGACTTATTCCCAGCCAATATTATGAGCTTAAAAGGGATCATTGGCGACTTAGGAATGATGAAGATCACCCTAAAACCTGACACGAAGCTGGTTAAGTAGAGGCCTTACCTCTTGAATTCGAAATATAAGGAAAAGGTCTGCGTAGAATTAGACAAAATGCTCACAGCTGGTATTATTGAGCCAGTGGAAGAATCCGACTAGGTAAGTCCTATGGTAGTATAGGAGAAAAAGTAGAAGGTCGAAATAAGAATATGCGTGGACCTCAGGAAGTTGAACGATGCTTGTGTACACAACCCTTTCCCGACACTATTCACAAATGAAGTATTAGAAAATATTGGTAGACAAGAAGCATACTTGTTCACGGATGGGTTCTCAGGGTACCACCAGATCAATATTGCACTGGAAGACAGGAGAAAAACGACCTTCAGAATAGAATGGGGTTGCTTTCAATACACCGTCATGTCGTTTGAATTGAAGAATGCACCAGCCATCTTATCGTCGTTGCTATGTTCAAAGAATACATCAACAAATTCTTGGAGGTCTATCTGGATGATCGAACTCTCTTCAAATTAGTTAAGCACCATGTAGCAAGCTTACGCTTGATGATGGATACTTGCCGACAACACCAGATTGTGTTGAACCTTAAGCAGTGCACATTCCTCGTTCCCTTTGGAAACCTATTGGGATATGTGGTCTACAAACAGGGACTGATGGTGGACCCTGCGAAGATTGTCATTATTCTAAATTTGGAAGCATCGCAAAGTGTTAAACAGCTGCGTCCTACCTTGGGACACATCGGGTACTATAGAAAGTTTATCAAAAGATATGCCCAAATCACCGCGCCGATGGAAAAACTATTGAAAAAGGATGTTACATTTTGCTGGAATGATGATTTCATGAAAAGTTTGGATGTCCTAAAAGGGAAATTGGCCTCCGCTCCATCCTAGTCTTCCCAAAATGGGATGTGGAGTTTCATGTCCATGTTGATGTGTCGTGTATCGCACTAGGAGAAGTGCTCACACAGGAGGGTGGGGAAGGCTTGGATCACCCTATTGCATTTGAAAGTCAGAGGCTATCCAAAACAGAGAAGAATTATTCCACCACCAAGCGCAAGGGGTTGGCGATGGTGTACACGCTCCAAAAATACCGACACTATTTGCTCAGAGGACATTTCAAGATGTATATCGACCATTCCGTGCTGAAATACCTGGTCAATAAGCCTGTGTTGGGGGGACGCATATGTAGGTGGTTCTTATTGTTCCAAGAATATGATTTTGAGGTCGTAGTAAAGCTAGGACTCCTGAACGTAGGATCAGATCACTTGTCGCGCATTAAGACGGGCGAGGAACCCACTAACTTGGAGGAGGGACTACCTGACGCTGAGCTTTCTGTTGTGTGCATCACAGATGGAAACTTTAAAGATATAATCCACTTTCTGACCATAGGGACTGTGCCGAAGGAATACTCCATCCAACAGAAGAAGGAATTGGTGGTGCACACGACGAATTTTTCTGTCATCGTGGGGCACCTATATAAAATGGGCAATGATGAGATATTGCGGAGATACGTACTTTAATTTGAACAAATTCAGATCCTCGTGGAAGCACATGGGGGCACTGCAAGAGGAAAAAATGTAGGGTGTGCAACTGCACAAAATATTCTTCGCGTAGGGTTGTGGTGGCCAACCCTACACCAGGATTCGAAAGCACACTATAAATCCATAGATAACACTGCAGTCGTTCGACAAATGGGCAATTGACTCTATGGGACAAATCAAACCTCAAGGAAAGATAGGTGTGCACTACATCATCACCGCAATGGAGTACCTGACATGATGGGTGGAGGCATAACCAGTCAAAGATTGCACGGACGCTACAACTGTGAAGTTTTTGTTTGACAACGTGTTGACCCGATTTGGCTGTCCGAAAATCTTAATGAGTGATTGTGGAGCACATTTCCTAAATGAAACCATTAGCACACTCACAGAAGAGTTCCAGGTGTATCATCAGAAGAGTACACCGTATCACCCACAAGATAATGGGACAGTAGAGGCATTCAACAAAATACTGGAGACTATGCTGACCAAAGTGTGCAACGCATAATGAAGCGATTGGGACCTTTGCATACCGACAGTACTATGGGCTTACAGAACAACGTGTAAGAAACTGACGGGACAAACAACTTTCTGGTTAGTTTATGGCATGGAAGCTATCATGCCAATGGAATATATCATACCTAGTCTGTGAATAACAATGCTCACAGGGATGACGGACCATGAAGCTCTGGAAGAAAGACTCGTGCAATTAGATGAACTTGACGAAGAATGGTTCTTGGCTGGTTTTTATCAACAGGTTAAAAAGTAGCATGAGAAAGCTTGGCACGATCATCATATTAAGTTGTTCACATTCAAAGTAAATGACTTAGTACTACTATATGACAGTAAGTTTGAAAAATTTCTGGGAAATTCAGGATGCATTGGCTAGGACCATACATAGTTAAGGAATTCATAGATGGAGGCGTGGTTCATCTCATCAAATTAAATGGAGAACCCTTCCCAGGCAAGGTGAATGGCAACCGCTTGAAGCCTTACACGAGTGGCTTGACTATCTGACTAAACAACAAAAGCACAATCTTCATGCTCCACAGAGCTAGATAAAGGCGTGGGATTATAAACATATACTGGTCAAGATGGATAGAATAGTTCAGTCATCGAAGTCTTGGCAGAACGGATTCAACAAGTTCAACAAGCAGTAGCTCAGTGCGCTGCAGACCTTAGTACCATTCGAGAATAGTTGGAGGGACTCTGCGCTAATAGAGTGACTCGACGGCGAGTCACGATATTTGTGTTAGGGGCATGCTAGGCATGGAATCCCCCCCAAAACATGCTTTGGGGCTCAAAGCCCAAGTTTTGAGTTGATATTGTTGTAAAGCTCCGCAAATTATGGGAGCGAAATGTATGTTACAGTCATAGGGCTATCCACCCTAAGTTTTGAATGTAATGTTGGCCTAACCATGGTCCACAGACCATGGGATTGTATAAATAGAGTGAGGCTCTAAGTTGTAAAGAGATCATCATCAAATAGAGAATAGACATGAAGGGCCTTAGAGATTAGGTAAAAGTGTGAAGTGTGTCTTGGGTCGTCGAGTAGGAAAAGGCTTTGCAACTGAGTGCGGAGGGTAGAATAGAGCTTGTAACCAAAGGAAGAGAATAATGAAGATAAGTTTTATCTAAATTATGTGTATCTGCCCTTGGGTTATTGTTTGTTGGATATATATTGTTTATTTACTTCGCGCACTTGTATGAATTGTGGATATTGTTAAGTATAAATGAAAGCATACAGATAAGCTAAGTTAAGTAACTAATATTGGATTACTAATAAGAACTTGAGAAATAACATTGTTCGTCCTTCGAATATGGCTGTGTGAAGGCAGCATATTAGGCTGCAAGTTATGGGTAAGTGAGCATAGAAATGTGCACAACCACGGACAACTTGAAACCATCAAACATCTCCAGGGTGCGGAAACCTAGTTCTAACACCCTCCCATACTACTTCGGGTGAGACCTCAGTCTGTACTCCATGGTCTATTGCCAAAAGGGCCAATAGTACTGGGACTTTTTTGGCTAAATCACCTATGGACCTAGGTCAAGCCCCAACAAGCCAACATCTCCTCTCTTATTGCATACCTACTCGGAAGCGTGTAGTAATTACAAAACTCCAATTAATAGAGACTTATAGGAATCTAGGCTTCCACATACTCCTCTCTCCTATCTAGGCATCCCATGCCTAATTTTCCTAGAATTTTATTTCATTTCATCATTGGATTTTCACCTTATGGGCTCTTATATCACTCTTCCTCCTATATTTCCTAGACACGTAGAACCATAGAAACTTTATTTAATTCTAATTCTAAATCCCTATGGGCACTATAATCCTACATTATGATGTGGAATCCTTCATATGGACCCCCCTCTTATTTCTTCTCCAATCAATTAAACATTTACATTATGGCATTCACTGACACATTTATGGTTTATAGTTAGTTTATTTAACGAATTAATTTGTTGATTTACAATGCATTTTTATTGTTTCTCTTAATTTTTTTCTTCACTAATTTCTTCTACTCTGCACATAGGCAAGCCTTGATATTTCCTGCTAATATGAGATTAAGAAAACAAAGTTCAAAAAGTAAGCACCTGCACCGTATCCCTATGCCCATTCAAAGAAACAATAGACAATAACTTAAAATCTTCCAGGTGAAAGTTTGTTCTCGGATACTATTTGTACAAGAGATTTAGGGCATTCCTCATGGGAGAACATATAAAAATATTTTTGAGGATGAAGGACCTCAGGTCACAATGAGGAAAATCGTAGTGGATGATGAAACACCAACCTAAGAAACAACCCCTTAAGATGCACCAAATTCCTTCTTACACAAAATTACATCAAGATCCTAGCTCATGCCTTATATAAATATGGTTAGATGGATAGTGGGGAATGTTGAAATTACAGAGTGAAAGTTCCATACATAGAAGGTCACGACGATTGGTTCATTTTCAGCAACAGACCTTCAAGCTATGTATCATTTTCCAGAACCACAATGAAATTTTGACAAACAATACGTGCCAGATTTTATCACAAATCATGTTGAACTAGCTTATTCCATAATAGATTGGGGGAAAGACCCAAATAAACACAAATTATAGGAGGACAATAAGTATTAAATAGACTCACTTTCTACTCCTTTTAGTCAAATTGTCTCCATGTTATGCAGATTGTATGCCTATCCCAACGTTTCTTTATTTCCTGATACTTGAGTTTCCTTAATTGATGGGGAATCTAAGGGTTATATTTTTTATTGGTCCACCCTATTGTCCAGAAAATTATCTAAAAACATTTTTTACTTTCCACACCTCCCAGAGTGTTTTGAGAACAAAATCCCTCCATTTTACATGTCTTCTTATATTATGGATTGCCTTTGTTTCTCCTTGGATTTCCTAACCATTGCATGGAAATAGATTCCTTTTGATCCTCTTCCAATTCCTATTTATCATAATGTGCTTTGGGATTCCAATTATTTTGATCATTTTTATGAAATTTTCCATTGCATCATCATACCTATTTATGAGATAGTATTTGAAGCCAAACCCCCAAAATGTCCCTGGAGGCCATGGAAAACCTTAAGAAGATTGGGAATTGGTTTGGTGAGGAATTATTTACATACATCAAAGTTTGGGGAAGCTATGAGGCACCTCATGTCCTACCCCTCTATATTCCTAACAAACTACTGTGGAGAGAAGAAGCCTATCATACAATTGGATATGGAATAACTAATCCACTAAAAGACAACAATAAAATAGTTTGGCCCCTGTTTCCTCTATCTTTTGGTATGTATTCCTTGGCTAATTATGGCAATATAGAGAAAGAGGTGCAGCCTATAGAAGTCCTAAAATTGGCCACCATCCCTTTTAGGACATATAATCCTAGGGGAGTAGCAAAATAGGCTTCCTCAGCTTCTGCCATAAGAATGTATCTTCACGAGGAACATAAATTTGATGACTTATTTGTTGAAGCCTTATCATAAAATACAATCTTGATTAGTGTGGATGAAACATTTTCAATGAAGGAACGAGAAGAGTTTTTCAGTTTCATAAATTCAGCGTTTACTCCTCTACATATGGACTTGTTGATGTTGTGATCAACACCCTTGAAATTATTGCCTACATGTGAATTTTAGAGCCTACTGAGGATTTAATGTTGTATTTTCTTCAATATCAATGAATGTTATGATAAGTGTTTAAGCCTTCTTCTTAGTTTCTTAGTGTCGAAGTCACTTGAATACACATGTTCATGAGTGTATTCTTTTATGCAAGATTCAATAGGAATAACACAATCCAATGATACTTGTGCAATGTTCAACCTATGATGATAGTTAGTGCACAACTTCAATTGGCAGTCTCTCACATTTGACTGTAATTGTACTTCTATTCCGATGAGCTTTTCCAGCTGTCACTTTGCACACCTTCACTTTCAAAAGTGTCACTTTCATGTTTACGACTGTTATTTTTTCTCTCCTTCAATTTAATAAGTGTTGTTTCCATGTTATATTCATTTTTGCATATATCGCTTTCAATGTTGTTCACATTTTGCAAGTGTCGTTTTCAGTTTTCTCTTACCATCACAAATTCCATCTTTTGGCATGGGATGTGTAGCATATCGCATAAGCATAGCTATGATTAATTTCAAGGGGTAACTTTGGTGCTAATGAGTCATTTTTATCATATAGATATGTGTTACACTCATTTCTAAAGTTTTATGCACTATCACACAAGTGTCGTCACCATCATTGCAAAGTGTATCTTAAGTGTCACACTTGGAGGAAGTTGTTGTATTATTGTCGCATTGAGGGGATTATGTTGTTCATGTATTTTGAGTGATCAATGTTGTGTCATCGATTGTTTTGAGTGTGTGATCATTTTCAAGTATTTTCCTTGTTCACTTTGACCTCACTGATCTCGCACTTAACCAAATTCTGAAAAACTTCCTGCCCGAGTAGTGGTCTTTCACTCAACCCTCCTAAAATATGCACTGTGCTATCTTAGCCTTGAAGCTCATCCATTTCCTCTTGGAACCGTACAATGCACAATTCCTCCCTTCCAAAAATGCAAACTACATAGTATAAGTGCTCAACCCTATCCCCTTGAGCTCCAGAACTACTCAGATCAACCTCTAGTCAGTCCTCTTCTACCCACTACACAATATCAAGCCTCAATTTTATAGCTTAACTCCTTGAATGGTGGAACTATGTAAGCCCTAGGTCTCTCTCTCTCCATAACTGTAGAGTGGGAAACTTCAAGCCTCAAGACTACCTCCTTGAGGCCCTTAACTATGCATTCACTCCACCCTAACATTGTTGAATTTCACACTAGGTAGTCTCAAGCCTCAACCCTTGCTCCTGACATATGGAGTTGCGTAACTACACAATCCGTGAGCCAATCTCTTAGTCCAACACCTAGTTGTAACTCAATTAGTTTTTTTTAGGAGCTTTAGGACTGATGTCAACTTTTCATCAATAGATTTCAATTGAAGGTATTATATATCATTATGATAGGATGACGACGAAGGAGATGAAGAAGGAGACTATGCTAAAATACACTTATGTAGTTGTGAAGACAAGCTGATCATTGAAGAAAAGATGAAGAGATACTAGATTTTGATAGAATATCAAATATCATGATTACATGAAGACTCCATATCAATCAACCATTTGGAGGATGAATACAAATCACATGCAATATCCATCACGAAGTTGCAAAGAAAGCAACAAAAGAAGTAGCTTGGAAATGCGACATCATCATGAAGTTCCATGTCATCATTGTCAAGAGTCATCTCAAGATTCACATGTGTCATAGTGTCTTGCCACATCATTTGTGAAATGTAATTATGTAATTCTCCAAAACGAGAAAATTTAAAATGTGTGGAAGACCAAGGGTCCCACATGGAATATGAAGAGTCACTATTGAGTTCTAAGGTCATATAGAAGTTCAAAGGTCATGTAGGAATTTAAAAATTCATTGTAGAATCTCAAGAGTCACAAGGGAGGTGAAGAGCAACTCACTTGTTATAAAAAAGTCCTCATAACTCAAGAAAATGGGCTTTTGGGACTTGAACTTTCACCTTTGCTTCCCTAGCATTGGCATAGGAGGGAATATCTTTCTTTGGAGAAGCAAGTGGTGACTTAATGTTCCACTCTTGGGGCCAGTGTGGCGGCATTGTACTTGTGTATCTTGGAACTTCCACTTAATATATGAAGCTCAAAGAGCCAACGTATTTTCATGCATGTATCATGAATATCATAAGACTAATATTTATATGTTTGTAGTATGTGTTTCATTCATATGTCCTAAAGAAATTGAACTATTTCGATGGCTTTGGTACTTATGTTGTTGAAGGTGTGTTGTACTTGGTTTTATGATCATAGTTGGATTTTTAACTATTTTGAAGAATAACTTGTGTCTCTTTTAGGATGGTACTATCACTTTTCTTTTAGAGGCTCACTCTCTTTCTCCCTGTCGTGAAAGTAACATGTATACAACACAACTGTATGCCTTGCAGTTTTAACTTACTTATTTCAAAGAATGTTTGTATAACCTCTTATGCTAATAATGGAAACCAAGGAAAATCCCTAAGGATAATGGAAACCAACCATATTTCTAGTTGGGGCTCCTACCCCAAACGGTGTGAGGTCTAATTGGAACTTCACATCGGGGAGGACCCTTGGTTGATGTATTTCCAGCACTGTCAACAATTGGCACTAGAAGGAGGTTTAGATGATAGGATGTGCCTATTGAGTCTCTTTTTAATTATTAATCTTAAATGGCTCTTTCCCAAATCATAATCCCAGAATGTCTTTCTAGCCTATCCCCTAGTAGACCTTTCATCTCCCTGAAACAATTTCATGACTTGTCTCAATTTTAGTTTGATGTTGAGGGTGTACATTTATAGCCAAAGGGTGGTACATTCATAGCCAAACATATATCCAATTTTTTGGTGTTTGTAAATCTAATGAAATCGATTATGAAGATGTTTTTTGTATATTATTCACCCTCACTCTTCAAGTTCAAGCTAAGAAGTGGTGTCAGGCTTTACCATTTACTTTCATTCATTCATTCGATCAATTTCTTTAGGAGCTTCATGAAGCCTTTGACATGTATGGTGTTATGATATAACAACACATAGGAAATAATTAATTACTACTTTCTGTAGTGTATAGTTATGTAAAGTGTGTTTCTTTAGTATGTACTTTTTGTAACTTACAATCTGAGGGTCACGATATGTTTTAGACATGAAGTGATTCGACGGTTCATTCTCTCCTCGATATTACTGACACTTGATCTATAGCTTAACACCTGATTTCTCCATGATCTCTATTTAAAGAGCATGGAGGTTCATTTGTTAGGTGATCGTTCATGAGAGAATCTTATGTAAATTTTCTTTCTTTTACATTAATAAATTGCCTAAAGTGGCCATGTTGGCTCAGCCCATGGACCGTTTCCCTCTTTGTGGGTTTTAACCACATCAAGAATACTGGTGTAATGATATGTGATCCATTTGTGAGAGGTGTTATTTGGTGTTCTACCTAAGGAACTTACCCTATAAATTCCCACATGGTATCAGAGTTATTCGAGGGCCGCATCCGTTGGCGATCCAAATCCAAAGTCGGTACAACTACATCTGATTTTCATTTCATAGATATAATGTTTCTGATTGCTTTCAGGCTGAGAGGATTGCTTTATTGTATTAGGAGCATCTGTTCCAGTGAGGAACCCCTTTTGTTTCATGCAAAAAGGTTTCTAGTAGCCCTAGCTATGTCATTTTTAAGATATGGAGGTATAAAACCTTTATTCAGTTATAGTTATTTATCTCTCTATTTATTTTGGTTTATAGTCCTCTATATTTTTTTTATTACTGTATCTATACCTTTCATTTCTGTGTATGCTCTTTTCCGCACGACTCTGTGCAATATGAGAAAATCAGAAATAGAAAGGAAGGATGTTTCTCATGTGCATGCTATTTTCCACTGCATCTTAGTGTGATCTCCAAAAACCAGAAACATTGAGTAAAATATATAGTTCCCGACTGTTAGTGCCAGCCTTTGTAGCCTTCCACCAAGGATCAACATGAGCTCTTACTAGGTTTGCTTTGGTTATATGTTTTGCACATGATATTTAGCACAAAACATGTCACAAATATGTCCATTAGAAGAATCTCATAAAAATATTTCCAATGGTATATCACACTCCTGTAACCAGTTTCTGCATCATAAGATATGATCAAAATGAATGATTGAATCTTGTTTATGCGTGTTTTGAGGTCAGTTGCTACACACAGTTACAAATTTACTACAAAATCAGTGTGGACAGGAATTTTACAAAAGTGAAAGAGGTTTTTGTCCATCACATACCAAATAACAAAAACCTTCTTTAGTTTATGAATAGGTGCTACTATGCGGGAGATATGCAATGATATTTGGAGCCTGCATTAAAACAAAAGAAATTTTTCATTTATTTTACTGTTTTAGTCATTTTAGTGCGATGCCATTTTACAACAGTTGGAAAGTAATTTTGCAAAACCCAAGGAGGTTTTTGTTAACTATGAGCCATGTAACAAAAAAATCTTTCAGTTTATTAAGAGGTGTCATGAATTGGGATATGTGACTAGATCTTTACAGCTCATTTTCACATATTTAAATTTTTAATGATTTTTTGTTTTAGAGATGATTTTGTGCACAAATTCTAAGCGACTGGAAATGAATTTCCAGAAATTGAGAGAGGTTTTCCTCCAACATGACCTTATCTACAAAAACTCTTTTAGTTTTGTAATAGGTGCTATGGTTTAGGAGATACGAGTTCATCTTCAACACCTATTTTTAGAAATTCGGTCCAAGTTTAATGTAACTGATTCTATTTTGAAGAAGATGGTTGAGCTCAATTCCCTTAATACATGGATGAGCTAAATGTATAAATTTTATGAATTTCATAGTGTAGAGGTTGGATTTTGGCAGAAAAGAAGCATTTGGATTGTGTAAAGTTTTATTGAATATCATAATAAAGTAGTTTTTGACCTTTAGGCCAGGGATTCATCATGGTGCCTAAATGTTCAGTATGTTTTTTCTCCTGTAATTCATATACAGACTATGTTTTTCTCCTTTGTTTTAGCATTATCTAAGTGATATGTTAGGAATTCATCCATAATGATGCTCCTTTCATGATGATTTTGTTGTTAGTTGTAATGCTAGTTTTAGCAGAATTCATTCGTTGTTAGATGCTTTGTTGAGCAACCTCGTTATTTTCTTTCATCTAAAGTTGATGTTGCAGATCCATCCTTTGTTTGATGCCTACAGGGAAGTGGGGTTTTTCCCCTATACTTCTCACATTTACAATCTTCACTTGGCTGAATATGGAAATTAATTTGCCCCAGGTTTGCCCCCAGAAACTGACATCGATTCCATAGTCCAAATCATCCTTTCTCTTGTTGTTTTGATCCAAAAAAAATCCAATCAAATCCTCTGAGCTGCTATACATAGCCTAAAATCTACATTAAATTTAGTCATCTCAAGCCGTAATTGCCAATATCCTAATTGAGATTGACAAGGAGAGAGCCCTCTCACGACCTGGTAGGGCTAGCTACCAGGTTAAGTGTGGTTTGATGTTATCCTAGACCTGCCTTCCTTCAGCCTAAGGTAGATCCAGGTCCTAACACCGACCAAATCTAACTTTAAGCTGTAAATCTTGGATTTATTTTGCATGTTCATTTTGGTTTGTGTGGTTGTTTCTTGTTTTGTAGGAAAAAATGGGTTTTCAAGTAAGCACACACTCCAAAGCTTCAGTGAGCAAAAAAAAAAAAAACCTCCTTCCTCCTTTCCAAAAATTACTAACCTTTTAAACTAGCTCACTTGGTCCACAGTTACTTTATGAGAATAGAGGTCTTGGGTTGAAGTCTTTCTTTTTGTTGAGTTACTTTTTCAAAAAGCACATGTAACTTATGTTTTCAAGTTACTTTATGTAAAAGTGTTCTCACCCATTGTAAAAAGTGAGTCACTTAAAATTCTAAAGTCACTTTATCTTTTATTTAAGTTACAATTTAGTGGATAGTTCATAAAGTACCATTGTAAAAGTGACTTTCACTTATTTATAAAAGTGAGTCACATAAAGTAATTAAGTGAGCTAATTAGATGAAGTTTGGAAAGGGGTGCATTTTTTTTTAAATATAACATTATCAGTCACATAGTTCATGGAGATCTTCAAAAACTTTTCTTCAAAAATCACTAACTTCTTTATCCGAAAGCCATTTTTTTTTAATCAGCCTAATGTTTCGAGATCTTTCCATTGGAACACTTAGTTTCAGCATCTACAACTTTAGTTTCTTTTAAAATGGAAAGTCCATGCCTAGTTATTCTTAACAACACCAATTACCTCCAATGGCTATCCTACATTGTGGATTTACTTAGAAGTAAATGTATTTATAGGATAGCCTCAGGCCAAGAGTCTAAACATAAATATGAAGATAAGCAAGCCAAGTGAGAAAATACGCAAGATTAATCATGTGGGTTGATAGGGATGTCTATTTCAACGGACCTTAGATTCCATATCACAGAAATTGATTCCCCCGATGAAAGTAATGAAACAACTCAATAAAGTTTTTGGAATTAAAAATGAAATTAGAGTTCATCAACTCGAAAATGAGTTTCTTACATTGGACCCCAATAATTTTTCTTCCATTGAATATTTTTTGTCCAAGTTCAAGACCCTTAGACTTCTTTTGGAAGGTGTTAAAGTTAAGAAAGAATATGGTAGCCTTATCTATTCTATTCTTACTAAGTTAGGACCAGCCTACTTTGTGTTTGTTTTGGCACCTTCCATTCTACTAAATAAGCCTTTATTTCTCAAGGATAAGACTACAAGTCCCCCTGTTTTGATGCCTTTTGTGATTCTTTAATAAGAGAGCAAGAAAAACCATTACATCTTGGTCTTCCTAATAATGAAAACTCTTCTAAGAAAGTCTTAGTAGCCCAAAAGAAACCAAGTTCAAAGAATCCCAAGAAGAAACATCCTAAAAAGAATGGTCCTAAAACAAACAAGGGTTGTCATGCGGAAAGAGTTATTTTTGCGGACAAAACTAACCTCCCTAGGAGTCTAAGACTCTCTAGTGACAAACAAGACAATTAAGAGCAATCCTTCTCTAAACATACATTATTTCATGAGAAACCAAGTGTTTTTCGATCCTACCTCAAGTCCAACGCTCGTTGTAGCAGTCCAGTCTCGCTGATCCG
>APFE031065397.1:703-25444 GCA_000404065.3 Pinus taeda
GGGTATAATGGAGAAGCATCTCAAGCTTCCACCTCCAAAAGTTATCTTGATGCAGCAAGAAGGAGTGAGAAAAGGCCTAATAGAAATCATCAGGTAAATCAGGGACAATCTTCCTCAAGGACGAACAAAGACTATCAAGAAAATCAGAGGCATGCTACCTTAAGGAAACACAGAAGCTACAACCAGCCACAGGTAAAATCTTCCCAATTTTCTTCAAGAATGAATGTCAGTAGAAACTACAATCTGTTGGATGATAGTTATAGTAATTTCTTCAATGACCAATGTTTCTCTTGCCATAACTTTGGTAAAAAATCAGCTCAATGTGTTTCCTATAAGACAATCATGACTAGAGAAGCTCAAAAACAAAGAAGTATGCCTGCAATCACGAAGAGGACCTATAAAAACTTTTCGGCCCTTGAAAGTGAGATTGAATGTTCTATCTGTAATAATTTTGGTCATGAATATTCTGAATGCAGGAGAAAGTTTTGGAAGACAACTCAGAAGGAACAAATCTCAAATGCCAAAACATAGAGAGTGAAGGAACCACAACCAGAAAGATGTGGGATAGCATTATATGCAGAAGGACAGGAAAATCAATGGTACATCAACAACGGATGTTTGAAGCATATGAAAAGTGATAAAGAAAAACTTGAATCATATACTGCTTTAGAAAAGGGAAAGAAAGTTTCTTTTGGGAATGATACCCCTGCAGCCATAAAAGGAAAACGCATTGCTCAGTTGAAAGAAAAGGTCAAAGCTGGAAATGTTTTGTATGTTGATGGCTTGAAGCATAATCTATTGAGTGTCAGTCAGATGTGCGATAATGGAATCGAGGTAATATTTCGATCAAATGGGTGTAGTGTTCGTGATCTTGATACAGGAATAACAGTAATCAAAGGCAGAAGAACTCGAAATAATCTATACATATTTGAAGAAGGAGAATAACAATGTTATTTGAGCAAGAATGATGAACACTGGTTATGGCACTAGAGGTTGGGGCATCTAAGCTTTTCACAAATAAGGAAATCATGCAAATACCAGGTAGTTCGTGGTCTTCCAGACATCAAAATTCCAGACAACATCATATGCAAATCATGTCAGTTTGGGAAGCAAACCAGAACTAACTTCCCTGAGAAGGAAGGATCAGCCAACCGGCCTCTTGAGCTAGTTCATACAGATGTATGTGGTCCATTTAGGACAAGGTCACCTCGAGGAGAAGAATACCTTATATTATTCATTGATGACTTCTCCAGGATGGTTTGGTTAGGAGTTATGAAGCACAAGGACGAAGCATTAGAAAAATTCAAATCCTCAAAGCCTTGGTGGAAAATGAATCATATTACAAAATTAAGTGCCTCAGGTCCGACAGAGGTGGGGAGTTTACCTCAAATGAATTTTTTGATTTCTTTGAAGAACATGGAATAAGAAGGGAATTCTCTATAGCTAGGACTCCTCAGCAAAATGGAGTGGTGGAAAGGATGAACAGAACAGTCCAACAAATGGCTCGTGCTATGCTTGATGAGTCTGGAACTCCCGCAACCTTCTGGGGTGAAGCTGCATATGCTACGGTTGTTATTGTGAATAAAACAAATGTTCGAGTGAACAACAATCAAACTCCGCATGAGCTCTAGTATGGTGAGACTCCTTCGGTAAAGCATTTCAAAATTTTTAGGAGCAAATGCTATATTAAGAATACTGATGAACAACTTGGCAAACTTGAACCCAGAGCAGATGAAGGCATTCTCCTTTGATACTCTCCCTGTAGCAAAGCATATAAGTGTTATAATAAAAGACTTGGAAGAATTGTTGACAACTTTGATCTAGTGGTTGATGAAAAAGGATACATCCCTAGGAAAGTAAATCATGAAGATATCGAAGAGGATGAAGACTACTCTCCAAATCAGACAGATGATGAAGAACAACCTCAAGAGGCACCAGAGGAACAGATAAGGATAGAAGAGAAGACTCCATCTAGGTACGTTAAGAAGAATCATCCAGAATCTCAGATTTTGGGGCAGAAAGAAGCAAGTGTACAAACAAGAAGAACAATTACGGAAGCTTCAAGCTATTTGGCATTATTCTCCTCCACTGAACCAGAAAATGTAAGAGAAGCATGCAAAGATGAATGCTCGGTCAAGGCAATGGATGAAGAACTTGAGAAGATCAAAAAGAACAACACTTGGGAGTTGGTTCCTAGACCAAAAGATAAGAATGTCATAGGGAAAAAATGGGTCTTCAAAAATAAGTTGAATGAAAATGGGGAAGTAATTAGAAACAAGGCCAGACTTGTTTGTAAAGGGTATGCTCAACAAGAAGGAATAGACTTTGAAGAAGCTTTTGCTCCTGTTGCAAGACTTGAGGCCATCCGAATGTTTCTTGCTCTCTCAAGCTTTCAAAAGTTCAAAGTATTTCAAATGGACGTGAAATCAACCTTTCTAAATGGATACTTAGAAAAAGAAGTATACATTGAGCAGCCGATGGTTTCATTCTTGGGAATGATCCAAATCTTGTATACAGACTGAAAAAGGCTCTCTATGATCTTAAACAGGCTCCAAGGGCTTGGTACTACCATTTGGAAAAATATCTTCATCAACAAGGTTTTTCATAAGGATTAGCAGATAGCAATCTTTATATAAAAATTGAAAATGACAAATTGCTAATACTTCTTGTCTATGTAGATGATATTGTCTTTGGCAGCAATGAAGAAGCTATGAGTCAAAGCTTTGCCTTGGTAATGCAGAAATAATTCAAAATGTCTTTGCTTGGAGAACTGACATATTTTCTTGGATTGCAAATCCAACAAAATGAAGGTGGGATCTTCTTGTCTCAAACCAAGTATCTCAAGCAAATTTTGAAGAAATATGGCATGGAAGATGCAAAACCAGTATGTACTCCTATGGTTACAGGATGCAGTTTTAGTGCAAATGATGAATCAGTAGTAGTACATCAACCAACCTACAGATCTATGATTGGAAGTCTACTTTATTTGACAGGTACTCGACCTGACATCATGCATGCAGTGGGAATAGTTGGAAGATTTCAGGCAAATCCAAAGGAAACTCATCATCAAGCAGTGAAGAGAATTTTCAAGTACCTTCAAGGGCCTCAAAATTATGGCTTATGGTATCCTAGAGATACAGATCTCACACTTCATGCTTATACAGATGCAGATTGGGCCGGAAGCGTGGATGACAGGAAGAGCACTAGTGGTGGTGCATTCTTTATGGGTTCCAGATTAGTATCTTGGTTCAGCAAGAAACAAAGTTCGATTGCCTTATCTATAGCTGAAGCGGAATATGTGGCAGTTGCATCTTGCTGCACTCAACTCCTTTGGATGATGCAAACCTTGCAAGATTTTCAAATCACTTGTACACCACATATCTCCATCTTATGTGATAATACAAGTGCAATCAGCATTTCAAAAAACCTAGTCATGCATTCAAAGACCAAGCACATACCGATCAAGTATCACTTTCTCCCGGAACAAGTGTTGGAACAAAAGGTCAAATTGGAGTATGTTCCTTCTAAGGAACAAGTTGCTGATATTCTCACCAAACCACTGCCTAGAGAAACTTTTGAATATCTCAGACAGAAGTTGGGAGTAGTTGATGTATCATCTTGCTGTTAAATCTTGTCAGTTTAAGAGAAAAATGCGTGTACGCATGTTGCATGAGGAGGATCTGCGTACATACGCCAGTTGGTGGGGAGAAAGTCGCGTATATGGAGGCTTGATAGATATCAGAAGTAACAGGGTCTGTTTGAAAAT
Source organism: Pinus taeda (assembly GCA_000404065.3). Taxonomy (NCBI): domain Eukaryota; kingdom Viridiplantae; phylum Streptophyta; class Pinopsida; order Pinales; family Pinaceae; genus Pinus; species Pinus taeda. Next base: position 4,470 of record APFE031065397.1, read on the forward strand.
TGTCTGGTATGGGTTTGACAAAGACCATCTGGTAGAGGTTCAAGGGGAGCAGATAATCTTCTAATAATGTATTGTTGGCATTATCTTGGAAGCTTTTGGTTCTAAGATATTGTTGGTTTCATGTAGAATAGAGGTAGAGGGAGGGCAGAAGGAAATCTTGGTTGCTGATTTGAATGGTGATTGACAGTTGCTGCTGCTATCAGTTGTTGGTGACTTTCATAAGTCTTGTTTTAAATAATTCGTCTCTATGTCATGTATCTTTTTCTTATATGGTGTTAAGGTCATGTAACGGCCTATATTGGTTTCCCCACTATGCCTGGGATGAAGATGTAATGTATTTGGTCATCATATGTATTCCCACTTGGTTGGGTGATGGATGTATGTATTGAGTCTTTTGGTGATAGGAAGGTCATTTTATGATGTATAAGACTTGGTTCTTCTTGAAGAACATCTTTTTGTAGATCTTGCCTACAGTCAGGGGGAGCATGGTCAGCATAGCAGGGAGGACATTTCAACATGAACTCAGGGGGAGCACAACCCTTTGCCCTTGATGACAAAGGGGGAGAATGACTTTAAGGATCTTTTGTTGCCATCAAGTCCAAAGGGGGAGATTGTTGGCATTATGGCACAGGTTTGGAGCTATGGCACAGGTGTTGTCCTTGATGGAAACTCTCTTTGGAAATAGATCTCATTTCAGGCTCTGAGAAAGAAGAAAAAGAGATATACGCAGGTTCACCTAGATGAAGACGCGTATACACGCGGGTTATATGTTACAAAAGCGCGTATATGTTGGGGAACTTACTCTTGGTCCATGGTAGTTAGTCCTTGGGATTTGAACCTATGTTTTTGGACCAAGGCGTCTCATCAGATGTGTTGATTCCTAGTTTTGGGTTCATGGTATTGAAATGTTATGGTTTTGGACCATCGTATTGTGGAAGGCCTAAGGCTATAAAAGAGGAAGGAGATCTTGTGACATATGATCATCTGAATGATTATTGAATATCTGATAAAGTGCTAGAGCTGGTATATTGGTAATTGGGTTATGATGCAGATCTGGATCTGAATGAAGGAGGAACCTTAGTGCAAAAAGAAGGATATGTTCTATTCATGGGTCATAATATTTAAGCTTGAATGATAGTATCTTTGCATGATTTTGATCTGCTAGATGTGGCGCTTTCTTGATCTATAAGTCTGATAATCTGGGTTAATTAGTGATTGAATATCTAAAAGAGTGAATTATCCTTTATAGATCTGTACGCAGGTTCAGTAAAGCGAAGGCGCGTATATCCGCAGGTTCATTGAAGTAAAGAAGCATATACTCAGGTTGTTCCATACACAGAAGCGTATGCATGCAGGTTTCATGCTGTTGAAAGAGCGTATATACTCTAAATTGTGATCTAGTTGCTTCTGTTTATTGCTGCTGTGTTCTGGGTTCTGTTTTTCTGGTGTGTGGTTTCTGGTACTGGGTTTTGGGTACAACTATCAGAGAAGTATCTACTTTATTCAAATCTCATCGGTGGAAAGGAGATTGATTGATGGAGAAATTCTTGATGATTGATTAATGTTCATGGATCCAGTCTGAAAATTTATGAAACGTGATCCCTGGAAGAAAGAGAAGGTTGTAGCCTTCTGTAGGCCAGCACCTACACACTAGTATCTTGGCTAGTGCAAGAGCTATGGGGTTTGTAGCTCCCTTCTAGGAGAAGTTGGAGAACGAGAGAGAGTAGTAGCTCTCTGTAGGTTACAACCTGCGTATTGGTAAAGGACTGTGTTAGCTCCAACTGCAGCAGGTATTCATTTTTCATGATTGGCATTTTAGAGGCCAAATATGTTGTACTTTGCTTACTGCAATGCTCCATATTTGTTCAAGCAGTCTCCAAATGAAGAAGGCTACTTCAAGTTCATTCAATGCCTTCAAATTTTGTAAAGTTTTCCTGGTATCGCTACTTCTAGTTAAAGGGAGGTCCAAACAGTTTAATCTTCGTCTCCCTAGGTTTAAATTTCATGTTTTAGAATATAGAGATTGTAAGTCTATCCAAACAATTTAATCTTGGCAGACTCTTAGACAAGTAGAGAAACAGAAGTGTCCAACAGTTTAATCTGGGCTCTGGAAGAAATCAGGGTAGTATGTAGATAGGGAAGCATCAAAAGAAAAATGTATGATGGGTTTGCAAGTCTAAGTGCACCCCCAAGCAAAAGGAAAAAAAATGCTAGGCAAGTAGGCTGGGTAGGTAGTTCTGAGGCTGTTGAATTGCTGACAAGTTCCAAGTTTGCAGGTATCATATCATGCAGAACATAATCAGCAAAGATTTGTAAGCAAAAGGCTCAAATGAGGTATAACTAACTCCCCTTCTCTGCTTTCCCCCAATCATTAACTAACATCCCCAAAAAGAGGTCAAGATCTGCTTCAAACCTCTTTAGTTCATCATCTTCATCACTCCGATTGAGTAAAGATCTGCTTTACTCACAGTTGTTCCATATCTTCTCTCGAAGTATGGTCCTAGCCCCCCCCGCAACAGCCTAAGTTCCCCCAAACTTAGCGCTTTCTTACCATCTCCACACTAACCACTAACATTATTATGTAGCTCCCTATGTTTCCCGTCCCCGTATTAATATTAAGTAAATTCCCCTATGTAATATCCCTTCCCCTGGTTGAAAAATAACCATAGCAAGTCCCGGGAATTGTTTAGATTATCAGAAACTAAGCAAGAACCCCAACCTCCGAAACCACCCTCCAGATACTATGGGATCCTTCCTAAGTATAAAACTCTTCCGAAGTAGTCGGACCCCTTCCGAAACTTCAAAAGCCGTTCACACTCACTTACTTACCTTTTCCCCTTCAAAGTCATTTTCGCATCAGAAACTCACCATCTCACTTTCATTCAAAACATTGCCCATCCATTCCCCGCTGATGCGATATCGCGAAATCGGCGATCGGCGATCACAAACGCCGAGTGTCCAATGAGTTCACCCCTCCGTCTCCGCCGATGCGATATCGCGATATCGCATATCGGCAGTCGCAAGCGCCAAATGCCCAACCCAATGATTCCCCTCTTTCCCTGCCGACGCGATATCGCGATATCTCATCGGAACCTCTTCCCCAACAGTTCATCCAGTACCTCACCACGTCACGATGTACCAGTGACCCACTGATGATGTCATCCGCCATACATCCGACGCCATGCTTACGTCAGTAGCCAGAAAAGACGAAAAAGCGTCGCGCAAGGAGAAAAGTCGCACTTCGGAGCTCCAGATCAAGAAACAGAGGCAGTTTTCGATGCGCGAATAGCGCGAAGCGCTATTCACGCATCGCTACGGGAAATAGGCCATTTCGAGGAATCTTCAAGGAATCTTCTGATTGCCGAGCCCACTGCGCGCCGAAAAAGCCCGAAAATCACCCAATCGTGCCAAAGGATCGGGTTTGAAAACAACAGCAGATCATTCACAGAGTTTAATGTGTATCAGATCAAATCAGCAAGCTTCAAGCGTGTCAAAGAGTATCAGTCGACGACGAAAATAATCAATGTAGCGGCAAAGTGTATCGGAGAATATCTTGAGTAGCAGCCCAAAGCAAGAGAAATTTGAATATCTTCCAGTAGATCCATAGGAGGAGAGCGCAATCACTTGAAGCTCTCAAATCATAATAATTTCACATTCAATTCGCACCAAAGCCGAACTGTAGCCCCAAATCACATTCACTTCAGCAGCACTGCATCTGGTCCCCAAGGGCCACCTCGTCACCTGTTCCGATTCAGCTGCCCCCAGCGCAGCCAAAAAGATTTACTTGCATTTATTTCTAGCAGCATTTAGATTTTTGAAGAGTTCTAAGCAGACCTCTCAAGGTCACTTGTAATGATGTCTTTATGATATTTTGTCTATAAATACCACCCGAAGCGATATTGTGAAGGGTTGGTTGGTTGGTAGTAGTATTTGTTGGTCAGTTTCCTTTCCAGCAATTTCTCTGAGTAAAGACCCGCAATGTAACTGTCATATTTTTTCATAATCAAAGATTGCTGAAAGCATGGATTGTGAAACAACTTGTTGTTTTCTCTTGGCCGAGGAATGATCACGGAATTCCTGTGTCTCTGCATGATCCAATAAGTGTTCTTCTTCCCTATTTATTTTATTTTTTTACCATCATTCCGCCTTTCTAAGTTGTAGGATAAAAGAATAGCTTAAGATTTGTTTCATTACACCTTAAGTTCAATTTCTGCGCTTTTCGATGTTTTCTTCAGAAACAATTATGAGCTAGAATTCTTAAATGCTCTGGTTTACCCTGTTTCTTTCATATATGAGTGCATTTCTTTGGAATTCTTAACTGCTCTGGGATCCCACTCATCCATTTCTCCCCTTTGTCAGCGTGATGAAATGATTCTCTTTTGCCTTTCATCCTTGATGTTCATTCCGTACTTTCAGCAGACTGAGTATTGTATCTTGTGTGGCTATCCCGCTCCGTATCCCCTTGTGACCAAGAAAACGCTCGCATGCCTCAATCTGTGACTCCACGCCCAATGGTTCAAAACTTATAACACCTTACTGTGCCTCTTTATTCAAGAATCCTACCTTCCTTCCAATCACAGTCAACATTCCCTTGAAGTCAGAAAGCTAGCCTAAAATCATCAACTAAGGTTGAACCTAAAGGAGAGAGCCCTCTCCGATTGCAGGTGGGCTAGAACCTGCAATCAGAAGATTGGTTTGTGGTTACCTTGGTCGTATCCCTAATAAGAGCCTAGGGACAACCTGAGTGATAACAGAAGCCACTACTTTATGAAAGTTTCATGCCACCACATGATGGAAGCCACAAATTCCTCAACTATGCAGGGCACTACCCACTCAATGCCCCAACACCCAATAGTTTTTCTAGTCACCACTAGATAGAGGCCACCACTCAAGTTCTCATGCCACAACCTAAAGGATATCACTACACCCTAAATCAACAAGGCACTACTTGCTAATGAGCCACCACTAGCAAGGCCCAAACCTTCAACCTCTCATGGACCTATTTTCATGCATTTTCAAACTAGGATACACTTGCATAACATAAAAAACTCACAGGCCTTGTTTAATACCATTTTAACGCTCAACTCACTATATCTTTATGCTCATCAGCCGAATACAAACCTCCTATACAAATCTTTTCTCACACACTCTACCCATAAACAACAACATTAAAACACATTCTCAAGAAATGAGCCTAGTAGCATCATAAAGAGCTTCATGCTTAATAAATCAAATCTATCCTCACACACACTCTTTCCTCACAACAATATAAAACTTATAATATAGCTCAAGCACCATTCACATCAAGCCCTGGAAACAACTACTTTCCTCAGTCAAAACGTGACAACAAGACTTATAACCAATACAAAGTCATTACAATGCTTTACTACAATACACAATGGCATTATAAACTCTCTATCAGACATGAATCAACCTTATACAAATAGAAAGATACCCTTCTCACACTCATATTAGACAAAAACATATGATACTTAGGTATGGCAATCATAAACATTATAGGAAATATATAGATGAAAACATAGTGGCATATATATTTCATTAAGTCAATCATCCATAAACCCTACACTAAACATTGTTAGCTTCTTTGCAACCTTGCGAACACAACCTTATATCAATAGCTACATCATTTATAAATTCTATTAGCTACTTTGCTATAGCCTCTACTTCTTTCCATGCACACAAGTACCCTCTGAACTTTGCCCAAACTCTATTCTCATACACACCTATAGATATTTATTAATTTCACTTTATTCACATTGACCTCAACAAACACACAGCATGCATTGTCTAACTATCAATTAGGCACATAAGCTGCCATCTATCTCTTTATTTTATCCCTCTGTGTAGAAGCTTAATAACCATCTTCATATATTCTAACATTCACATAATGGCTGTGTTAAAATAACATACCATGTAACTTCAACTCTGTCCAATGTATAACATATTCAAACAAGTTTTCTCAAGAGAGACAGGACTAGATCCATGCCACTCCAACAACCTAATCACTTTCCACTTCAACGCATTCATTAGATTGGAAAAATTTAACTGGAGTTCATGACCAAATCAACTCCTTAATAACTAAATCAACCGAATACATTATTGACCTAATTAGCTAAGTTGTTGCATCAAAAAAATGTGCAATTTCATTGGAATATGCTTGTCGTATTTGCTTTTGCATCCTATAGTAGTGTCATGGTCACAGGTTGGCCTACGCACATCAATTACTACGAGCACGATGGGGAAATCTAGCATCACTCTAGAAGTGCCTCATTGTGACAGAGGGTTTCCTACGATATTCCACGTACATAAAGAAAACTAAAATTGATCTATCAGATCTATTCCACCTTTATCACCACTATTCTGCAACATTCTTAGGCACCTATAGAACCCCTAGAATCAATAGATTATCATGTTAGTACTCCATTAGTGGTTGAAATCAATGCTAAGCTTAATGACTAGCTCCATCATCAACATCAATGCCAACACCATGCTACCAACAATCTTCCCCATTGGCATTGATGACAACCTTTAGGCATGAACAAAAAACTAATCCTCTTTCTTTATTTGCAATCTCCTCTAGTTGGCTGGTGTCACTGCCACTCCAATGGTTGGCTGTCTCTCCTTCTTTGACATAAATTCCTAAGGGTTTCCTAATTCACACTAAATTACGATGCTGACAGCATGTTGATCTCCGTTGCTACCAACTAATTTGTTGATGAACTTTGATCAACAAAAAAACCTGCAAAATATAATTATAGGCCAAATGAGATATATACCCGCTCTTGCATCTTCTAGAACTAGGATACATCACCAACTACAAGGCCAACACTATGACCTTCTTTTTTGATGAACATTCTCCCCTTGAAAATGTATTGGTGCTACAAATAAGTCTCCATGCTACTATACAAATAGACTTCCTCCCACCTATTCCTCCTTGTCACATGTAAGAGGCTACATCAATTGGACTAATAATTCAGAGGCCAAATGATGAGAATCAAATACAAGGATTTATACTAAGAATACATGACTATAGCAATGTAGTAACATGTTTATAAAAATCACTCCAAAATCTTATACATGGCTATAAAAATATTCAAGACTCTCTCTCTTATGCATGTCTAGCACTAAGGCCACTAAACCAACAACTGAATAATAAAGACAAGAGAGTACAAGGCTTCATAATGAGACCTGCAAGGTTGTAACAATGCATTCAATATCCCATAACATGTCTCATTCTATAATGCATTACTGAACTTGTGAATCACTATGATGCATTCTAAATGATAAGAAAATACATACACAACACGATTATGACAAGGATTTTCTTCCCCATGCATGCCTATACCAAGTGTCTCTCAACTATTTTCCAAACATGGCTACAACAATGAAATAAAATGGGTGAATAAATGACTCACTATTATTCATGCCATGACTCGTGACTCTCTCCCATGCGTGGCCAATACAATGATTACACAACCATTAGACCTAATGATGATGAAAACAATGATATAATGTTAGATCTTGTACGCACATCTCCTTACATGGACGATATAACTCCTCTCTACATCCATGCACAAAAAATTTCTCATCCTCCTATGCATGATTGAAATAAAAGATGCATAACTCGTATGAGGGAAATTTCAACCACCAAAACAAAAGATGAAAGGTATATAATATATATATATATATATATTAGTATATAATATTATCATGTCTATATAGTAGAATATATTTAATATATATATATATATTTATTATATATTATATATATATTATATATATAATATATAATTTTATATATATATGTATCTATCTATATATATATATATATATATATCTATTATAATTATAATATATTATATATATATATTATATATAGATATTATATATATATTATATATATATTAATATTATATATATATATATTGATGTAATGATAGGTTTCTACTCATACTAACAATACATAGATCTGTGACAAACATAAATGAGTGAAAGAAAAATAGTAGTAACACATAGCCCTTGAAACCCTAATGCATGCATGGATCCCCCAGAGCTCATATACCTCCAATATACATGTTGATCCTACATACCTAATCATACCTATATTCTTTCGATCACATCATGTTATTGTTTCCACTCATCTACATCAATTCATCATGCTACCATAGTGTTGCCATGTGCTCCCCTTGAGGCTATGTAGGCTTCACATGCACTTATCACATGCACTTATGTAGTCTTTATGGAGTGAATCTAAGAATCATGGACTACAATGGGGGGTAGTTGTTCTGCTCAGAATCTGAAAAGGAGGAGACTATCCTTGATCTCTTGTTTTCTCTCACTCTTCCCTTCAATATCTACACATTGTCTAGTGTCCTGATTCCTTTGGCTATCAGCCTTGTAGACCCTTTTTTTCGGATGTTTCAAGCTTTCGAGTTGGTGATTGGTTCCTTGCTCCCTTCTACCATTTGACTCATGCTCAAGATATTATTCTTTAGCCCTCAACCAACAACACATTATCTGCATTTGTCTTCTTGTCACCAAGATTGGCCTTGCCTTCTTCCAACACCGTGGTAGGTGTATTTTCTCGACCGTCTTTGGTCTTCTATAGGAAGAGGAATCTACTAATGCTCGCTAACATATGATGAGTCTACAACCACTACCAATGTAGCATCAGTTTTCATAATCAAATGTGCATAAGTTAATGCAAATTTTAATTATTTCTCCTCCTTCCTCTTCCATGATGTAGAAGGCTACTTCTTAGCATGTGCATTCCTGTATGGTTTTCCAGTAGGCCTACTTTGGATTTATTTCTCCTTTTGCGGGATCTGCCTTGAGAAATTGAACAACTTTCAAACTGTCATAATGTGACCAAGATTGTCACACGTGTAGCACCCCACATGAACCAGATATGAGGTGAGAGGGTCATATCAACTACTAATCATGCTATATCTCTCCCTTACATAAATATGCCTCTACTCCATGCATGAGATCTACAATCAACTGCCTTATGGAAAAGCATGTTATAAGAAAAAGAAAACCATGTAATGAACATGTATACCTAAAGGCTAATGATCTCTTTTGTTATCCTTCCTACCCAATATGTTGCATATTCTACATGCTGAATCTATACACTCTACTCCTTTGGCTTCAACATGTCCAAAAATGTAATAGTTGTAACACTCAATCTCTCCCATCAATGGAGCAAAGGAGTTTGGAATCCTTCTTTGAATTTTGTCAACATGAACTCTAGGAGTGAATAGTATTTTGGAAATACATGCTCCTCTTAGCTCTCTTTTTCATTATTAGATCTAGTATTGCTTCCCCCCTTTGCTACTCTTGATACTGTCATTTTTTGCTACTGGAGTTTTTGGTTTTGCATCATTGTTTCCTCCTGCATGCGAACTAGATTATTCTTTCTAAAATCCAAGACTAGATATGATCAAGGGATATCTTTGGCTCTTGAGCATGTTGTCTAAGAACCTTGTACTCTTCTGTTGCTTGAGACAATTTCCCTTTTCTTCAAGCTACTTTCTCAACGTGACTCTCTCCCCTGCATGGCCAATACAATGATTACACAACCAGTAGAACCAATGATGATGAAAACAATGATAAAGGTTAGATCTTGTACACACATCTCCTTGCATGGATGATATAAGTCCTCTCTACATCCATGCCAAAAAAAATGACTCATCCTCCTATGCATGATTGAAATAAAAGATGCAACTTGTACAAGGGAAATTTCAACCACCAAAACAAAAGATGAAAAAGGATATTATATATATATATTATATATTATAAATATATAATATTATATATATTATATATTTATTTATATATTATATATATTTATATTTATGTATGTATATGGATGAAATGATAGATTTCTGCTCATAATAATAATACATAGATCTGAGACAAACATAAATGAGTGAAATAAATATAGAAATAACACATAGCCCTTGAAACCCTAATGCATGCATAAATCCCCCCCCAGCTCATATACTTCCAATATACATGTTGATCCTACAAACCTAATCATACTTGTAATCTCTCAGTCACATCATGTTGTCATTGCCACTCATCTTCATCAACTCATCATGCTACCACAGTGTTGCCATGTGCTCCCCTTGAGATTTTGTAGGCTTCACATGCACTTAAGTAGTCTTTCTTGAGTGAATCTAAGAACCATGGACTACAATGAGGAGTAGTTGTTTTACTCAGAATCTGAAAAGGAAGAGACTATCCTTGATCTCTTGCTTTTTCTTACTCTTCCCTTTAATATGTACACACTATCTAGTATCCTGATTCCTTTGGCTATAAACCTTGTGGACCCTTCTTTTCAGATGATGCAACCTTTGGAGTTGATGATTGCTTCCTTGCTTCCTTATACCATCTGACTCATGCTCAAGATATTATTCTTCAACCCTCAACCAGTAACAGATTAGCCGCATCTATATTCTTATCACCAAGATTGGGCTTGCCTTTTCCCAACACCTTGGTGGGTGTATTTTCTCCAAGAATAACATGACCATCTGTAGTCTTATGTAGGAAGAGGAATATGCTCATGTCCACTGACATATGATGAGCCTACAACCACTATCAATGTAGCCTTAGTCATCATAAGCAAATGTTCATAAGGTAATACAAATTTTAATTGTTTCTCCTCCTTCCTCTTCCACAATGTAGAAGGCTACTTCTTAGCATGTCCATTCCTCTATGGTTTTCCACTAGGTCTACTTTGGATTTATTTTGCCTTTTGCGGGATCTACCTTGAGAAACTGAACAACTTTCTAACTGTCATAATGTGACCAATATTGTCACAAGTGTCGCACCCCACATGAACCAGATATGAGGTGACAGGGTCATATCAACTACTAATCATGCTATATCTCTCCCTTTCATAAAAAAATCATCTACTCCATGCATGATATCTGCAATCAACTACCTAATGGACAAACAGGTTATAAGAAAAATAAAACCATTTAATGAACATTTATACCTAAAGGCTAATGATCTCCTTTATTATCCTTGCTACCCAATCTATTGCATGTTCTACAGGTTGAATCTATACATTCTACTCCTTTGGCTTCAACATGTCCAAAAATGTAATCGTTGTAACACTCAATCTCGACCAGCAATGGAGCAAAGGAATTTGGAATCCTGATTTGAATTTTGCCAACATGAACTCTAGGAGTGAGTAGTATTTTGGAAATATGTTCTCCCTTTGGTTCTACTATTCACTATGAGATCTGGCATTTCTTTCCCCCTGTGCTACTCTTGCTACTATCATTTTCCTTTACAGGAGTTTTTGGTTTTGCATCATTGTTTCCTCCTACGTGCAAACTACATTCTCCTTTCTGAAAGGCAGGGCTAGAAATGATCAAGGGATATCTTTGGTTCTTGAGAATGTTGTCCAAGAAACTTGTACTCTTCTCCTGCTTGAGTGATTTCCCTTTTCTTCAACCTACTTTCTCAACGTGACAACCTCAACCTCATGCTCTTCAACTCGACCTTATCTTTTTTTTTAGCTAGTTATTCTTAACATCTTCAATTCTTCTTGCTTATTCCAATAGGGTCTTGAGGATAATGACTTCTTCCTTTAGATTACCCTCCTTGTCATAAGAAATATGCAACAACTTTTCTTGATCTTTGCATGCAACTATTACTCAACTTATATTAGTGGTAAGTTTCTCTATTACTACCATATTTGAGTCATATTCAACTTCAATAAGCATCGATTGACCGCAATCATCAACATATTGATCATACAACTCATAGTGACTACCATTAGAGCTATCAATAGTATAACAAAAAAGTAAATCGTCAAAATTTATAACTTTGGATCTACCATGTTGCATGAAATATGGTTCTCTTTTACCTCCATTTTTTTTATTTCTTCTCTTGTTGGCTACCTATCGAACTCACGCTAGGGGGACAGGCCTTATTAGGATTTGAATCTTCCTTCTAAGAAGCCTTATTCTACTTTTTCTTTCTTCTCTTTGTCTCTTCTTCTACATTTTTGATGCCACGATCTCCTCCATACAATATATACAATATGTCCCATATCTCTTTAGAAGATGTCAAATCCAATATCTTATCTTGAACTACATTATTAAGATTTTCATCGATCACATACTTGGATGAAGCATTCAACTACATCACTTTAATTTAAAGGGGATCCTTACGAAATCCTTCACACATAAACTTCCAAATTTTAGATCCATAATCTAATAATTCATATTTAAATTTTTCATGCCATACATTTTAGTTTGTATTAGTGAGAAGATACACTCCTTGTTGATCCATCCTAAAAAAAATTCAAAAGTTTTGGGTCTGCTTTCCAGCTATCAATATGCAACCAGAAGCCCTCGCTTTGATACAAATTTTTGAAGACATGAAAATACTGATATGGCCACGGGGGGGGGGGGGGGTTAATTAGTATTGTGCCATGGATCATCAAATATAACTTTTTGTACTTAAAAGATTCGCAAAATCATGCACTAGTCAACCAACAACACATCAAAAAATGTAGGATTAGATCTAATCACAATATAATAAGTGTATAACACATGCATAAACCATGAGATGCATATAATCGAAAATCAACATAAAGCACAATCAAATATATGTGAACACAATATATAAGGTGGAAACCATTCGGAGTGAAAAACCACCATCTACTTCTCTTTGTTTTTATCTTCTTCTTATTAAAATATTTCTTTTACATCAATATCATTGGACACCACCAGTGTGCAAGCCACAACTTTCGATGCATGTGAACAACCACTCACTCCAAGCCACTACTTGATTGAAGCCACCACTTCCTAAATTTTTCAGGCCACCACCTACTAGAAGCCACCACTCCCTCAACTATGTAAGGCATTACTCACTAGAAGCCCCAACACTTAATAGTTTTTCCAACAAACATTAGACATAAGCCACCACACCCAAGTTCTCAGGCCACAACCCAAAGGATCCCACTCTACCCTAAATAAACAATCCGCTACTTACCAACGAGCCACCACTCACCCAATGAAGGTCCCAACCTTCAAGTTCTTGTGGACCTCTATTCATGCATTTTCAAACTAGGATCCACCTACATAATACAAATAAATTATAGGATTTGTTTTGCCCCATTTTCATACTAGAATCACTATATTTTTCTACTCATCAACTAAATACAAATCTCCAATACAACTCTCTACTCACACACTCCACTCATATAATAACAACATCAAATGAAACTCTCATGTTATGAGCCTAGAAATATCATAAAATCTCTCGTGTTCAATCAGTCAAATCTTTCCTCACACACACTCTATCCTTATAGTATCATACACACACATTAATATAACTCAAGCACCACTTACATCAAACCCTGTCAATAACTACTCTACTCAATCAAAATCTAACAATAATACCTATAACCAACACAAAGTCAATACATGACTTTACTATAATACATAATGGAATTATAAAGTCTCTTCGAGACATGTCTTATCCTTATACTCAAAACATCATACCTATCTCACACTCATCTTAGACAATGTCATTTATATACTCAACTATGAAAGTCATAAACGTTACATGGCATCTATCTATCTATCTATCTATATATTATTATATATATATCCAAACACAATGAATATATATTTCATTAATTTGCTCAACCATCAACCCTGAAATAAACACTGCTAGATTTTATGCAACCTTGGAAATGAAACCTTAGGTCAAATACTACACCTTGCATAAATTCTATCAACTACTCTACTACAACATCAACCTATTTCTGTGCACACTGGTACACTTCGATCTCTTTCCATACTCTATTCTCATATGCATTTATAGACATTTCTTTAATACACTTTATTCACATCAACCTCATCAAAGACATAATGTGCATTGTCTAACTATCAACGAGACACACATGCCATCATGGCTTTGTTTTCTCTTTCTAGGTGTGCACAAGATTAGTAACTACATTCATATATTCTAGTATTCATGTAATGTCTTTGTGAAAATCACATATTGTGTAACTTCATCTCTATCCAACACTTAGTGTATTTAAACTAGTTTTATCATGCTAGATAGGACTATATCCATGTCATTCCAATGACCCAATCGATTTCCACTTCAATTAATTCATTAACTTGGACCAATTCAACTAGATTTCATGAGAAAATAAGCTCCATAATGATTAAATCAATCAAACAAATTATTAACTAAATAAACCGGGTTGTTGCATTGAAACCATGGGAAATTTCATTTTATTGTGCTCGTGGTATTGGATTTCACATATTACAACAATTGGATTTAATGCACCAATTATTGCTTGCACAATGTAGGAACCTAATGGCACTCTGGAAGTGCCTCAATATGAGAGATTAATTTCTACATGAGTCCCTGTACATAAGGAAAACTAAAATTTCTCTACCAAATTGGTTCCACCTTCATCAACATTATTATTTAACATTCTTAGGCACCTCTAGAACCTTTTCAATCAATACATCATCATGCAAGTACTCTATCAGTGGCTGACATCAATGCCAAGCTAACTGAATGGATCCATAATTTACATTAATGCTAACACCAAGCTACTAATAGTACTGCCATATTTTCTATGGGTGATCTCCTCTACTTAAGGAGTATCAAGGGATTATAGGGAATTTTCCTAGTCTCTATTTCATTCTGGGTCTAATCTACTCCTGCCTCGTCCTTGATAACCTCTCTAGATCATTTGGTAGGATAAGAAAATCCTTTTGATTGGTTTTTATGGTTTGTATATAGTGACTTGTGACTCTATTTTTTCTCTTCTATGGGCTCTTCTTATAGGTTTGGCTTTAGTATGAACTACACAAGAGGAGCTTTCCATTGGTTTTCACTCTTTGTTAGGATGGTGCATTGAAGAGTTCCCTTTGGGAGGCATGCTACTAGGAAAAGTCAGGCCTCTTCATAGCCATAGGCCTAGGTGGAGGGTTTATGCTCCATGGATGGATACAACAAGTCCACCCTAGAGGAAATTTGTGAGATAATATCATATATGGAAGATGAAGTATGATTCAATATATGATTTATCCTCGATCAATGTGTGAAAATTAAAACTCATAGTTGGACTCCCAAAACTGGAAATACCAAGTCACATCATACTCGATAAAAGAAAAAAACTAAATCTCTATTGAAAAATAAAAAAATCTATTGGGATAGTTTTTAGTGGAGCATTTAGAGATGCATCAAGAGCTACTATTATGCACTAATTAGGTTTTGCAAAAAATGTAGAAAATGGATGACAAAGTCCCAATCTTAGAAACAAGGTTAGTTGAGCTCACATTCACTCTGTTAGATATTAATACTAACCCTCGTCCTCCTATTTAGGTGGACTCTCCTTCCTATTGATGTTGTTAATTATTTTTGTTATGTATCTCTTGGCCACACGACTTATTTTTTGACATATGATAGGTTTTCAGATACTATTTTCATATTAGGTTGTCCTAGTCTACTCCATGTCACGAGAAACTAGTTAATAGTTTTTCTGACATATAATTTGAAGACTATAAATCTCTACTTCTGGTTTGATTTCCCCAATGACATACTAATAGAAGTTGATGGAATTTTATGTACTTCTCTTTTATAATATGTAAATTCCTTGGCCTTGCATAAAAACAATTGACAATGGTTTGGGTTTTGGTGTGCGTTTGGTGAATATTCTATTTTTGTGTCATATTCAATGATAATTTTCTTCTATTGTGAATTAATAATAAATGTGAGTATGTTCTTTTCTTTTTGTGTACAAGATAAAATTGAGTCACTAGAGGAGATTCATTTGGTTGATGTTTCTAAAGGTTTGATTAATTTCATTGTACTATTTAGATATGCTTGAGAATACTGCTGCAAAAGATCCCCTTTTACAAAATGTAGCCTCAACTTTGTGGTGTCACTTGTGACTTAATCCATAACTAGAAATGAAATTGATCCTATTTAATGTTTATTGCGTATGTTATTAATGATTGAAAATGGATTAGATTCTATTGTGTGTTTGGTAAATATTTCATTTTCATGCCATAGTTAATGATATTTTTCTTTTGTTTTCAATTGATGATAAATTTGATTATGTGATATTCTAGTGTGGAAGAAGAGTTTGAGTCTCTAGAGGGGGGACATTCAATGTATGCCACTAAACATTTGATTTGTATCATTTTATTACTTATACTTGTTTGAGAATAACATTGTAAAACATCCCCTTTCATAGAGTTCTATCTCAAGTTTGTGGTTCTAGTTGTTGAGGGCCATAGGCCATTCAACCTACAAACCAAGGGTTCTCTTGGACTAGAAAATCACCAATCCTGTTATTGTAGGTGAGAGGATCTTGATCACGATAGTTATTTCATCTTTCTCCACTATAAACACTAGAGAATACCTTGCTCAGGAAGTTGGTTCATTATCATAACCCATCAAGTTAACTAGCTATAGTTGTGTCTTCATGGCTACTTCATCTTTTAAGGAAGGTCCCAACCTCATCAACATTGGAAATAACATATAACTATAGGACACACAAGGGTTGGAAGCTTCAATCTAGGTTTCTTCTAACGACTTTCTTTGTAACTACATGGAATTCTATATTTTGTTGTGTGTAAATGTAGGAACCGTCCCTTTCATCTTCTTCTAAACAATGTTTTATAGAGAATATACCCACATGTTGTAGCTGCGACAACCCCCTCCAATTTTTTTCCCACCGTTAAATTTTAGAGCCTCCTTATGACCATGCTATCTTTTGTTTTAAGCTATTATGGTCATGCTTGGTCACTTTGTTTAAGTTTTCAAGTATTACTTTAGGACTTCTAAGTGTCACAACTACTAGCTTTCAAATGCCCAAATATTGATGTATTCACAAGCATACTTTCAAGGTAGGCTAAGCACACTTCATAGTGGCATTGTTGTGCAACCATTGCTTATAGTCACTATGCAATCCTTGCTCATTGTCACTACACAATCCTTGCTCATAGTTATTGTGCATTCCTTTCCAATAGTGATTCAATAGTTCCTACTAAAAGTGATTGTGCAATTCCTAGTGATAGTGTAAGGGAATCCACTGCAGATAGTGATTGCACACTCCTTGTTGAAAGTGAGAGTCTACTTCTTTAAGTGAGTATTGTCACTCCTCTTAGTGGCAGTTAATTCACTCTTGACTCCTAGTTTCCCGACATGCACTAAGTGCACTGACTTACCTTAGCCCCAATTTCATGTCTTCTGTTACTATATAAAGAAGTTGAATCGAGACCTCATTTTCACATTCATTATTTTCCTTAGAGGTCTATGCATTCTTAGGTCATAATGAAAATTCCTAGCTGAAAATTTTCCATCTTCCGAGTGACCACTGTCGCTTTTGCTTTTACAAGTGTCAGTTTTTCTTTCTTTTTCTCTTGCATGTGTCGTTTTTGATTTCTCAATATTTTGCAAGTGTCACTTTTTCTTGTTTTCATTATTGCATGTGTCACTTCTATTTTCTTTTGTTTCTGCATGTGTCACATTCTCTTGCATGTGCCACTTTCGCTTGGCTTCACATACCCTAAGGTCCACTTGCATTAAAGAAATTTTGAGGTACAAAATAGGCCTCAAAACAAAAATGTACAACTAAAATCACCTTTATAAGAACCAATAGGACTAAGATGATGATTTTAACCATGGGGGATGATTTACCATTTTTTGAGTAAGAAAATAAAAAGATTAAAAAAATAAATAAAATAAAAGATTACATTTCAACTTGTATTTTCAACTTATCTCCCTATGGTTTTACTCAAATTTCTAGTGGGAGTACTCATTATATGTGGAATTTAATTCTTCATCTAAGGAGTACCCATGTTGCATACTTTTGATGGACCTTGATACATGAAAAATGAGAAATACATTAAAAACATTATTACAATCACATTTTTCGTGTAGCAAGCTTCTTTGAAATTATGAAAAAATGGGTATTAGTTGGAAGAGGAATTAAATTATGCATCCAACTAGTGCTTCTTCTTGAAATTTGATTAAAATCTGGCAAGATAAGTTGAAAATACAAGTTGAAAAAGTATTTTTATTTTTATTTTTTCCCTGTACAATTTTATGATGTAATCTAACCTTATTTTATTATTTCCACTATTATTTTATTATTCCCTAGGGAGCCCATTTTAGACCTAAAAATGTCTCTAATGGTACACGTTCTATAGGCATCTGCAATGCACTCTCTTGCACTACTTCATTCTATTTATCATAATAACGCATGTTGGACACATTCCCATGGCATAATGTACCTTTTGGTTACATTTGACACTTGTGTCGTAAGTTATGCATTCTAAGTGTTACACTTGGAGATAAGTATCTCTTTACTATCCTTTTGTTGTAAGCACATTGGTTTTGGATACTACACATGTTTTTTTCATGTGCTTGGTGGTATATGTTTCTGTGATCATGTTCAAGACCTATTATATGCTCTTACTCTTACTCTCTTGTCTCATTGATCTCACACTTGGTCAATTTTGGAGTTCATCCTTGTCCTCACACCTTGCACAAATCATGAGCACATTAAAATTCCATCCAAGTGATGAGCACATTACGCATTCCTTAGCCCCAATGATGAGATCCTTACCTTATGGATTGGCACACTGCACCCATCATAAGAATAATTCCCTTCACATTGCCCTACATTCCTAGGGAACGATGAACTAACTTCTTTTTACTTACACTTTCCCTTTGGGAAATGTATTAATCAACGTTTTCTTCATTGTGCATTGTGCATTATTAGTGGACAGTAAGGCCCCCTCTAGACCCCTACAGTGGTATCTTGGGCAATGCTGAAAGTCATCTCCTCAATCATTGCGCGTTGTGCAGTCATTGTGCCCAAGCATGTCATCCTTGTCTCCTAGACATTCCCACTGTGTATATCCTTTCTTCTTTCCCTTACTGTTGCTCAATGCATACTTCCAATTCCTATAAATATGTGCCCTACCTCTTGACTTTGTGCTTTGTGCCAGGTTGGCCTCTTTCTATATCCTTGCGCAATCTCCCATCACAATCAACCTTACATGAGAAAATAAAGATAGAATAGGCGATTTTGGGACTAATGTTATGTTGTCATGGGTGAAATCCATGAGGGAAAATTTTAGGGATGGAAGTTTATCTTAAAGTTTAGCTACCTTGTGAAATCTTAATAGCCCTAAATATCCAAATTTTAAAATGTTTAATCATAATTTTTTGTAAAAATGTTTAGATTTATAATTATTTTATATTAGAAAATATATAATATTGGCAAATTTTAAGGTACAATTATTTTAGACTATAAAATTTGGGCGAATTCATTCTTAGAAAAATGGAAATTGGCGAATAGCTTTTTTGGAAAAAACATGGAATATTGGCTCACCTACGAATATTAGCCCTGAAAAGTTTCTTTGAAATTTATTTGCAGGTGCTATCATCCTATCATGGAAAGATGATGATCAAGGATGTTAGTAAGAAGAATTTACAATAAGGACACTTATGGTGATGAGATACAAATATGTTATCATGTAGGACAAAATGAATCTTATATCACGACAGATAAATGGCAACTCAAGTTGACTTAGAAGGTTCCAATACTTATCCAATCCATTTAGAGAGTGAATATGAAGTATGCATAAGATCTATCTTGAGGAGTGAAGACATATCAACAAAGAGAATAACTTTCCCTTGATACATTACAATGGAGTCTCATGCCACAACTACCAAAATGTAGCTCTTCAAAGTGTCAACCCAAGACTGTTGTTTTGTCTCATTTTTTCTCCACATTATTGGTGAAATGTAATTATGTAATTTCAAAATTCGTAAAATATAAAATGTGTGGAAGCCCAAGGGTGACACATTGAATAGAAATAGTCAATAGGAAGTGTAAGAGTCATGTAAGAGCTCAAAGGTCATGTAGAAGCTCAAAAGTCATATGAGAGTAAAAGAGTCATGAGGGAGGTCAAGAGTCACATGGGATGTGAATAGTCACCTCATTTTTCATAAATGAACCCTCATAGCTCCAGAAAGTGGACTTTTGACTTTGGCTTCTCTAGCTTAACATAAGAGAGTTTTATCATTCTTTGGAGAAGGTAGTGGCTAAATGTTCCACTATTGGGGCTAGTGATTCATCATTGCAATTGTGTATCTTGGAACTTTCAGTTAATTCTTGAAGCTCTCACAGACAGTGCACTTTCATGCATATATCGTGTATGTTGTAAGAATATTCGTTTAATGTTTACTGTTTATGCTTGTGTTCAAACATACTAAAGAAAGTGAACTATTTCGTTGGCTTTGGTATATATCTTATTGAATGTGTGTTGTTACTTTCCTTCATGATCACTGTTACTTTGTGAACTAGGAAGATTAGCTAAAAATTCTTTCTATGCTCTTGTGTGTCTTTACTAGAATGGTACTATTACCTTTATATTAAGAGCTCACACTTTCTACTCCATCCATGGGAGAACGTTTGATACATTGCAATTACAGCCAAGGAAAATATCTAAGTGTAAATTATGGTTGGGTCTTTATTTGGAATGGGGCTCCTATCCAAAATGATTTGAGTTCTAGTTGTGACTATATAATTGTTGGCATTATGTTTCAAGTGTTGTCCTTGATGGCAACTCACTCAGAGGTTGGTACAGGCGCTCAGAGGTTGGTACAGGTGATGGCAACTTAATCAGAGGACAGATCTCAGTACAGCAGGACAAGAAAGAGATATACGCAGGTTCATCAAGGAGAATCCGCGTATACACGCAGGTTGGCTTCAGTAAAAGCGCGTATATGTGGAAAACTTATCTTTGGTCCGTGGCGGTTATTCCTTGGAAGTTGTGCCTATGGTTTTGGACCATGGCGTCTCGACGAACGTGTTGATCCCTAGTTTCGAAGTTGATGGTATTGGTTTGTTATGGTTTTGGACCATGGTATTGAGCAGGGCCTAA